>JAWPHD010011544.1:0-17500 GCA_037043455.1 Cyrtodaria siliqua
CTAAATCTTTGTTCAAAGGAAAATAATTCAAAGAAAGATGAATCCAGAGATTTAAGGTTATATTTTCAGGTTGAACCATTTTATTCAAAAGGGGGAATGCATTCAAAAATATATTAACCAGAGAGTTATGGGCCTTTATCCATTGGATCATTGCTGATGTAAATCTTTTGTTCAAGGGAAATTAAATCAATGACATATGAATCAGAGAGTTATGGGTCTTTATCAGATTGTATTCCCTTTGATCATGTTGAAAATGTTTGTAAGTTTTCATTGTTGTAGACCTTATGCCTGTACTTTGAAAAGTTAATTAGCCCACAATCAGGTCGTGAGGTAAAAGTTAACGGACAGGCTGACGGCCATTATAAAAACTACAATTTTGGGCCTGTAACACAACATAAACGCGTGTTGACTAGTGGCAGTTTAGCACTAGTCAACACGCGTTATGTTGTCTCACAGGCCAAATTGTAAATGGTAAACAAATTTACGGGGCCAAATTACGTCATAACGCGAATTCGGACTAAATCAGTTCAAAATGGCGGTTTTATTTGTAAAGTCTGCTAGTGACGATAACAAGTGGCGACACTCGTTGTTATGTGACTTTCTTGTGATACGGACTATGCAAACTGATAAAATATGGATTTATTTACGGATCGGTGCTTTACGTTAGTGAATTGATTGCGATTTGAAGCTGGAATACTGCGCCGAAATTACCAGAAACCTGATTTCGGTAAAATTTATTTGTTTAAGACAAACGACGAGCAAATTGAAATTGCACTTTAGTGATTTTGAACTCGGATATCTCAGCGAATTTACAAGGGATCGTAGGAAGACAAGATATTGTTGGATAGGATATTCATTTCTGCAAACGATAGTATATGGTGTGCTTGTAATTGAGATTGTTTTGAACGTCTGCTTGACCTCTGACAAAGAACAAGAACAATTCCCATTCATCTCCTCGATAGACAATTATAATAACAGAAGGCAAATATTAAAAGATACAATTTCCTGTGCGTGGACTTGCCAAGAAGTTTGTGAATCAGTTACATTCCTATCAGATAGTATGTTCGTCACGTCACATATGGAACTACTGTTTATAGACATATTGTTGGTATTCCCATTATTATATTTAGATTATTTTTCCGTCGCTATATAGTTCCTACAGTAAAATGCCTTGGATTGAATTGAATTGGGTTTTTACGGCGCACCAACACAAGAAAGGTTATATGGCGCCAAACAGGGATGAACATTCCAGGCTCATCCTCCATTTACATCTAGATACAATATGGAGAATGGACCTATAACCTTCTAACCTGCAGAACTGCAGAGCTGCTGCAAATTCTATTGTAGACACTCCATTTACGATGGAGCCACGTTTCCACATTTGCATATGCGTTGTCATGAAGGAAACCTTGAAAGAGCATGATAATAAAATGACAAAATGAACATGAAGGCGGGTGTGTGTGGTGGTGGGGGCGGGGGGGGGGGGGGAGGGGGTCAGCCCCTCTGCCTCTAGCGGGATTTGCAGTGGTTGTATTCTACCCCTGCAACCACACGGGGTGAAATGCCTTAGACAAATGATAATGATAACAAACGCACATGAGAGACAACTACCGTCAGTGCATTTTGATCAGTGGATTAGTCATTTTGGATGCGCCTAACAGTCTCGCCTAATTGAAAACTGAAGTTTCTTTAAGAAAAGATTCTCAATTTGTCTGCGTGTAAGCAGTTTTAAACGCCGGTAGTGAATGGCAAATTTATCATAAAGCGCGTTAATATGCATTTACATTTCCTTCTTTCAACAGTATATTTGTAAACGCATTCTCTTAGGCAATCATCGAAAACAAATGTTATGTCTTTTTTTGCAGAGTTTCACTTTAATCACAGTGTATTCACTTGTAATATACAAAAACTGCCCATATCTGCTTCGACATAAAATGTCATACAACTTATTCAGATAATAAGGATTTTCCCCAATGTTAAACTACTAGAACATTTTAATGAATATGATACACAGAATATACATCGAGAACGATGTTATATAAGCCAATTGTCCTGCAGCCGAGGTGTCCAGGATTGGACCAAGGTCACCGGAGTCGATGAGATGTACTCCTAAAACAAGAAAATAGAGACTATTTCAAATACAGACAAAAGAACATACATGTTAATCATAGTTACTTTTAATAAAGGCAAAGCTATTTCAGATATATAAATTTATTATATACCTATCAATAATATATACATAGTACCTTCATTTTCTTACAATGGAATACAACAACCTGTATCACACTACAGGTTATCACTATGCTACTAAAAATAGAATTAGTATCACTATCTTACTAAAACTAGAACAGTGGTTTTCCCAATGATTCAAGCAAGTTTTATGCCAATATGCGCGAGAACGTCAAGGCAACGTTACGTCATACAAACAAAACAAGTAGGTCAGACCAATGAACACCAACACCTTAAAACTACATATATTTTCCCGCTGCACTTTATCGAGAAATAATATGCTTTACTGAATGTGTATGCAATAGCAATGCAAATATTTCTATGTTAATGATGTGTAAGAGGTATATTATAAAATGATCATTAATAGAGTAACGTGTTCTGGAAGTTTACTCGAGGCTCCGCCTCTCGTGTGATCCTTGACCTTGATCTGGCATTTACCTACTCGAGGTGATACAAACTTCCAGAACACGTTACTCTAGTAATAATCCTATTGTATTATTCAACGAGCCACAACTCGGGTAATACTCTTTTGATTGGAACACCGAAACGAACTGAGTGTTCTTAAACGGTTATCAACACATTTTAGGTTATTTAGAGCCTCCTCAGAAAGAGGGGAAAGGATACATAGCCTCCACAGAAAGAGGGAGTAATGATACATAGCCTCCTCTGGAAGAGGGGAAGGATACATAGCTTCCTCAGAAAGAGTGGGAATGATCCATAACCTCATCAGAAAGAAGGGAAGGATACATAGCCTCATCAGAAAGAGTGGGAAGGATACATAGCCTCCTCAGAAAGAGTGGGAATGATACATAGCCTCCTCAGAAAGAGTGGAAGGATACATAGCCTCCTCAGAAAGAGTGGGAAGGATACATAGCCTCATCAGAAAGATGGGGAATGATCCATAACCTCATCAGAAAGATGGGGAAAGGATACATAGCCTAATCAGAAAGAGTGGGAAGGATACATAACCTCCTCAGAAAGAGTGGGAATGATTTATTACCTCATCAGAAAGATGGGGAAAGGATACATAGCCTCATCAGAAAGAGTGGGAAGGATACATAGCCTCCTCAGAAAGATGGGGATGGATACATAGCCTCCTCAGAATTACGGAGATGGATACATAGCCCCCTCAGAAAAAAGGGAAGGATACATAGCCTCCTCAGACAGAGGGGGACGGTAACACAGCCCCCTCAAAAAGATGGGAAGGATACATAGCCTCCTCAGAAGGAGGGGGCGGATACATAGCCTCCTCAGAAAGAGGAGAAGGATATATAGCCTCCTCAGAAATATGGGACGGATACATATCCCCACAGAAAGAGGGGAAGGATAAATAGCCTCCTCAGAAAGAGTGGGAAGGATACATAGCCTCATCAGAAAGAAAGGAATGATACATAGCCTCCTCAGAAAGATGGGGATGGATACATAGCCTCCTCAGAATTAAGGGGATGGATACATAGCCCACTCAGAAAAAGGGGAAGGATACATAGCCTCCTCAGACAGAGGGGGACGGTTACACAGCCCCTCAAAAAGATGGGAAGGATACATAGCCTCCTCAGAAGGAGGGGGCGGATACATAGCCTCCTCAGAAAGAGGGGAAGGATATATAGCCTCCTCAGAAATATGGGACGGATACTTATCCCCACAGAAAGATGGGAAGGATACATAGCCTCCTCAGAAGGAGGGAGAAGGATACATAGCCTCCTCAGAAAGAGGGGAAGGATACATATACTTCTCAGAAAGAGTGGAAGGATACATAGCCTCCACAGAAAGAGGGAAAGGATACATAGCCTCCTCAGAAGGAGGGGCGGATAAATAGCCTCCTTAGAAAAAGGGAAAGGATATATAGCCTCCTCAGAAATATGGGACGGATACATATCCCTGAGAAAGAGGGGAAGGATACATAGCCTCCTGAGAAGAAGGGGAAGGATAGATAGCCTCCTCAGAAAGAGGGGAAGGATAAACAGCCTCCTAAGAAAGAGTGGAAAGATACGTAGCCTCCACAGAAAGAGGGGAAAGATACATAGCCTCCTCAGAAGGAGGGGGAGGATACATAGCCTCCTCAGAAAGAGGGGGTAATGATACATAGCCTCCTCAGGAAGAGGGGAAGAGTACATAGCTTCCTCAGAAAGTGTAAGAAGGATACATAACCTCCACAGAAAAAGTGGGATAGGATACATAGCCTCATCAGGAAGATGGGAAAAGGAAACATAGCCTCATCAGAAAGAGTGGGAAGGATACATAGCCTCCTCAGAAAGAGGGGAAGGATACATAGCCTCCTCAGAAAGAGTGGGAAGGATACATATCCTCATCAGAAAGAAGGGAAGGATACATAGCCTCCTCAGAAAGATGGGGATGGATACATAGCCTCCTCAGAATTACGGGGATGGATACATAGCCCCCTCAGAAAAAGGGGAAGAATACATAGCCTCCTCAGAAAGAGGGGGACGGTTACACAGCCCCCTCAAAACGATGGGAAGGATACATAGCCTCCTCAGAAGGAGGGGGCAGATACATAGCCTCCTCAGAAAGAGGGGAAGGATAAATAGCCTCCTCAGAAATATGGGACGGATACATATCCCCTCAGAAAGATGGGGAAGGATACATAGCCTCCTCAGAAGGAGGGAGAAGGATACATATCCTCCTCAGAAAGAGGGAAGGATACATAGCCTCCTCAGAAAGAGGGGAAGGATACATAGCCTCCACAGAAAGAGAGGAAGGATACATAGCCTCCTCAGATGGAGGGGAGGATACATAGCCTCCTCAGAAAGAGGGGAAGGACATATAGCCTCCTCAGAAATATGGGAAGGATACATATCCCTCAGAAGGAGGGGAAGGATACATAGCCTCCTCAGAAGGAGGGGGAAGGATACATAGCCTCCTCAGAAAGAGGGGAAGGATAAACAGCCTCCTAAGAAAGAGTGGAAAGATACATAGCCTCCACAGAAAGAGAGGAAAGATACATAGCCTCCTCAGAAGGAGAGGGAGGATACATAGCCTCGTCAGAAAGAGGGGAAGGGTATATAGCCTCCTCAGAAATATGGGACGGGTACATATTCCCTCAGAAAGAGGGGAAGGATACATAGCCTCCTCAGAAGGAGGGGGAAGGATACATAGCCTCCTCAGAAAGAAGGAAAGTATACATAGCCTCCTCAGAAAGAGTGGAAGGATACATAGCCTCCACAGAAGGAGGGGGCGGATCCATAGCCTCCTCAGAAAGAGGAGAAGGATACTTAGCCTCCTCAGAAAGAGGGGAAGGATACATAGCCTCCTCAGAAAGAGTGGAAGGATACATGGCTTCCTCAGAAGAGGAGAAGGATACATAGCCTTCTCAGAAAGAGGGGGAAGGATACACAGCCTCCTCAGAAAGAGGGTAAGGATACATAGCCTCCTCAGAAAGAGGGAACAAAATACATAGCCTCCTCAGAAAGAGGGGGCAGGATACATAGCTTCCTCAGAAAGAGGGGGACGGATACATATATTCCTCAGAAACAGGGGACTGATACACAGCCTCCACAGTAAGAGGGGAAGGATACATATCCTCCTCAGAAGGAGGGGGAAGGATACATAGCCTCCTCAGAAGGAGGGAAGGATACATAGCCTCCTCAGAAAGAGGGGAAGGATACATAGCATCCTCAGAAAGAGGGGAAGGATACATAGCCTCATCAGAAAGAGGGGAAGGATACATAGCCTCCTCTGAAAGAGGGGAAGGATACATACCCTCCTCAGAAGGAGGTGGAAGGATACATAGCCTCCTCAGAAAGAGTGGAAGGATACATAGCCTCCTCAGAAAGAGGGGAAGGATACATAGCCTCCTCAGAAAGAGTGGGAAGGATACATATCCTCATCAGAAAGAAGGGAAGGATACATAGCCTCCTCAGAAAGATGGGGATGGATTCATAGCCTCCTCAGAATTACGGGGATGGATACATAGCCCCCTCAGAAAAAGGAGAAGAATACATAGCCTCCTCAGAAAGAGGGGGACGGTTACACAGCCCCCTCAAAACGATGGGAAGGATACATAGCCTCCTCAGAAGGAGGGGGCAGATACATAGCCTCCTCAGAAAGAGGGGAAGGATAAATAGCCTCCTCAGAAATATGGGACGGATACATATCCCCTCAGAAAGAGGGGAAGGATACATAGCCTCCTCAGAAGGAGGGAGAAGGATACATATCCTCCTCAGAAAGAGGGAAGGATACATAGCCTCCTCAGAAAGAGGGGAAGGATACATAGCCTCCACAGAAAGAGAGGAAGGATACATAGCCTCCTCAGATGGAGGGGAGGATACATAGCCTCCTCAGAAAGAGGGGAAGGACATATAGCCTCCTCAGAAATATGGGAAGGATACATATCCCTCAGAAGGAGGGGAAGGATACATAGCCTCCTCAGAAGGAGGGGGAAGGATACATAGCCTCCTCAGAAAGAGGGGAAGGATAAACAGCCTCCTAAGAAAGAGTGGAAATATACATAGCCTCCATAGAAAGAGAGGAAAGATACATAGCCTCCTCAGAAGGAGAGGGAGGATACATAGCCTCGTCAGAAAGAGGGGAAGGGTATATAGCCTCCTCAGAAATATGGGACGGGTACATATTCCCTCAGAAAGAGGGGAAGGATACATAGCCTCCTCAGAAGGAGGGGGAAGGATACATAGCCTCCTCAGAAAGAAGGGAAGTATACATAGCCTCCTCAGAAAGAGTGGAAGGATACATAGCCTCCACAGAAGGAGGGGGCGGATCCATAGCCTCCTCAGAAAGAGGAGAAGGATACTTAGCCTCCTCAGAAAGAGGGGAAGGATACATAGCCTCCTCAGAAAGAGTGGAAGGATACATGGCTTCCTCAGAAGAGGAGAAGGATACATAGCCTTCTCAGAAAGAGGGGGAAGGATACACAGCCTCCTCAGAAAGAGGGTAAGGATACATAGCCTCCTCAGAAAGAGGGGACAAAATACATAGCCTCCTCAGAAAGAGGGGGCAGGATACATAGCTTCCTCAGAAAGAGGGGGACGGATACATATATTCCTCAGAAACAGGGGACTGATACACAGCCTCCACAGTAAGAGGGGAAGGATACATATCCTCCTCAGAAGGAGGGGGAAGGATACATAGCCTCCTCAGAAGGAGGGAAGGATACATAGCCTCCTAAGAAAAAGGGGAAGGATACATAGCCTCCTCAGAAAGAGGGGAAGGATACATAGCCTCATCAGAAAGAGGGGAAGGATACATTGCCTCCTCTGAAAGAGGGGAAGGATACATACCCTCCTCAGAAGGAGGGGGAAGGATACATAGCCTCCTCAGAAAGAGTGGAAGGATACATAGCCTCCTCAGAAAGAGTGGAAGGATAAATAGCCTCCTCAGAAAGAGGGGAAGGATACATATCCTCATCAGAAAGATAGGGAAGGATACATAGCCTCCTCAGAAAGAGGGGGAATGATACATAGCCTCCCCTGAAAGAGGGGAAGGATACATAGCCTCCTCAGAAAGAGGGGAAGGATACATAGCCTCATCTGAAAGAGGGGAAGGATACATAGCCTCCTCAGAAATAGTGGAAGGATACATAGCCTCCTCAGAAAGAGAGTGAATGATACATAGCATCCTCAGAAAGAGGGGGAATGATACATAGCCTCCTCAGAAAGAGGGAGAAGGATACATAGCCTCCTCAGAAAGAGGGGGAAGGATACATAGCCTCCACAGAAAGAGGGGAAGGATACATAGCCTCTTCAGAAAGAGGGGAAGGATACATAGCCTCCACAGAAAGAGGGGAAGGATACATAGCCTCCTCAGAAAAGCTTTTTCAGAAAGAGGGGGAAGGATACATAGTAATCAGGGAATCTCTCCTACTCTTACGAACGAATAGATTCCAACGAGTTCGGAGGATAGACCCCCGATACACGGGCACGGCGGGGGATAAACACAGAAAGGAAAAAGAATTAACAAACGATGTGTAATCAAATGATAGAAACTAGGTGACCTAAATGTTGAACCATTCATTCAATCTAATATTTAAAGTATATTAGCCGAGAAATGGTAAAGAAGTTTTATAACCGTATTTACATATTTCAGGTTTATGTTTCATAAGGAAAACAAACGTGCATTTCCTCACCAACCTTTTTTTTTGGCAAAAAAAGTTTTAAAAAATATATGCATACCTACCATATTATGTTTTTAGAGCTGCTTGGATAAACAACATTGTTTTGGCCTAACAACAATCAGCGATTGCATAAATAAACACAGTTGCGTACATACCTATATTTCTGAGATCGTCTACAGCAGTCTCCATTGTAACATTGGATACGGGTCTAGAAGCATCTAAAACTACGTATGTAACATAACCTGCAACCAAATAAACAGAGTATATCCTTCATTCAAACAAGCCCACATATTGTTGTACCATATGAATACAAATTTACAGGACTCACACCACTATTATCTTCCGTGAATACTCGTGCCCTACAGATGAAGGAGGTAGATAAAAAAAAAACAAGTTCGATTTTCTACATTTTACAGGATACATTGATTTATCTTTACCAGGTTCTAATCTACAGCATTTTAGGAAGAGATCACAGAACAATGCATGTTGATATAAGATTTGTAGCTAATTCTGCCTCATTTGACACATCATGGGTCTAATCTCCACGGGTTTGTATTTTTGTCTAAATGTCGATAGGTGTCACGCAAACATGAAATTAAAATAAGTTCAATCTGGTAAATATTTGTTAAAAGTTAATAACATGCAGGTATTGGATCAATGAAGAATTTAAGCATAAATACATGTTGCAAAATCTTTTTTATCTCTATGCCACGAACAAAAACATTACAATGGGACCCTATGGAAAATTAATTGTGGTGTGAGACGTTAAGAAAGAGCTGCAGAATGGGTATCTTTTATTCGTTATTCTTAAGGCATTGCGCTTTAGAGCTGCAGAATGGCATTTTCATCCGTCCTCTCTAAGTTATTGCGCTTTAGACCTGCAGAACGGGTATCTTTCATTCGTTAATGCTAAGGCATTGCGCTTTAGAGCTGCAGAACAGGTATCTTTCATCTCTAATGCCTTGCAATTTAGAGCTTCAGAATGGGAATTTCCATCATTCATCTCTAAGCCCTTGCGCTTTAGAGCTGCAGAACGGGTATCTTACATCCTTCACCTCTAAGCATTGTTTGTGTATCTGTGAACGTTTCAGACAATTTAGGAAACAGTTAACACGGTTATTCAGAAATCCTGTCTGTGTATGTATAGTTACTTCAAGTTATCTTCATATTGCAGGAATTAGCTGAAATTTTACTTGATACCATGTTTAACTAAAAATTAACTATATTTTCAAAACCAATACAGGTATAAGCATAATTTTAGCTTTATTTTACAGCTATTGGCTTGTAAAACAAACACACATATCAATGAAGACAGACTACTTTGAAAAAATGTCAAATTAAAGCGAGAGACCGATACTTTTCCTGGAAAATCAAAATTTTGACGGGTAACCCTTTGTTTGAGTTTATTATTTTCAGCATTTCTCTCAAAAATCATTTCTTAAAGATCGTTTTTATGCTGTATTCAGATGTAGCGATGCCTTTTCATGTATATTTGATAGTTTCAGACATAGCTGAGCACAAATGACCAGGAAAATGCAAAATCATTATCACTACTGTAGATTTTCAAAATATTAAAGGTACTCGGCCTGAATTTCGACCAATACCCTGGGTCACTAAAACTTGAATAATTTGAAAAGCAATGAACCTGGAATCAAAATTTTAGAACTTTTCAGCATGTAATTGTTTTGTATACATTTTCAATTATTATTGAGGTGATCATTAGAAAAAAAAATCACCTTAAAGACTCACACCACTATTATCTCCCTTGAATACTCGTGCCCTACAGATGAAGGAGGTAGATAAAAAAAAAAAAAGTTCGATTTTCTACATTTTACAGTATACATTGATTTATCTTTACCAGGTTCTAATCTACAGCATTTTAGGAAGAGATCACAGAACAATGCATGTTGATATAAGATTTTTTAGCTAATTCTGCCTCATTTGACACATCATGGGTCTAATCTCCACGGGTTTGTATTTTTGTCTAAATTTCGATAGGTGTCACGCAAACATGAAATTAAAAAAAGTTCAATCTGGTAAATATTTGTTAAAAGTTAATAACATGCAGGTATTGGATCAATGAAGAATTTAAGCATAAATACATGTTGCAAAATCTTTTTTATCTCTATGCCACGAACAAAAACATTACAATGGGACCCTATGGAAAATTAATTGTGGTGTGAGACGTTAAGAAAGAGCTGCAGAATGGGTATCTTTTATTCGTTATTCTTAAGGCATTGCGCTTTAGAGCTGCAGAATGGCATTTTCATCCGTCCTCTCTAAGTTATTGCGCTTTAGACCTGCAGAACGGGTATCTTTCATTCGTTAATGCTAAGGCATTGCGCTTTAGAGCTGCAGAACAGGTATCTTTCAGCATTCATCTCTAATGCCTTGCAATTTAGAGCTTCAGAATGGGAATTTCCATCATTCATCTCTAAGCCCTTGCGCTTTAGAGCTGCAGAACGGGTATTTTACATCCTTCACCTCTAAGCATTGTTTGTGTATCTGTGAACGTTTCAGACATGTTAGGAAACAGTTAACACGGTTATTCAGAAATCCTGTCTGTGTATGTATAGTTACTTCAAGTTATCTTCATATTGCAGGAATTAGCTGAAATTTTACTTGATACCATGTTTAACTAAAAATTAACTATATTTTCAAAACCAATACAGGTATAAGCATAATTTTAGCTTTATTTTACAGCTATTGGCTTGTAAAACAAACACACATATCAATGAAGACAGACTACTTTGAAAAAATTTCAAATTAAAGCGAGAGACCGATACTTTTCTTGCATACCGGACAAGGATATCCGTCATTTCACCGGGGCTAGATATTTCCATCTCACCCTAGGGTCGAGATAAAATTCACGCGCGCCAACATCCGGTATGCAGGAAAACATGCAAAACGTTAGTAGCTGGCGGCGTCAACGCACAACATGTCTCTGATATGCAATGATATGCAAGAAAAAGAATCTATCATGGGTATTCGGTTCAGATAGGGAATTCCAACCCTCGGTATAAGTGTTTTAATCGAAACCTCGGCAGTGCCTCGGTTCCGATAAAAACACTTATACCTCGGGTTGGAATTCCCTATCTTCACCGGATACCCATGAAAGATTCTTATAATCTGCGTTTTACATAGGTGACGGTAATATAAGGATGTTTCATGGGTATGCGGTGAAGATAGGAATTCTAACCCGAGGTATAAGTGTTT
This sequence comes from Cyrtodaria siliqua, assembly GCA_037043455.1. Lineage (NCBI taxonomy): Eukaryota > Metazoa > Mollusca > Bivalvia > Adapedonta > Hiatellidae > Cyrtodaria > Cyrtodaria siliqua. The sequence goes on from JAWPHD010011544.1 coordinate 11,531, forward strand.
CCGACCGAGGGTTGGAATTCACTATCTGAACCGAATACCCATGATATATTCTTGTTCTTGCATATAAGAGACATGTTGTGCATTGACGCTTCCAGATATTAACGTTTTGCATGTTTTCCTGCATACCGGATGTTGGTGCGCATGAATTTTATCTCGACCCTAGGGTGAGATGGAAATATCTAGCCCCGGAAAAATGACGGATATCCTTGTCCGGTATGCAAGAAAATACTTTCCATCCCCCATGTAAAACGTGGATAGCCTTATCCGGTATGCCTGAGTTTACACCTGAAGGAAGATAAAAGTGGCGCGCTGATATTAACAATGTTAATCATTAATATATTCTTGTAAATTAACAATCATTGTGTTAATGAGCATGCAAAACGTTACTAGTTGGCGACGTCAATGCTCAGAATGGAAATGATATGTCAAGAAAAAGAATCCTCTGGTGAAGATAGGGAAATTCCAACACTCGGTATAATTGTTTTAATCGGAGCGTGCCTCGGTTCTTATAAAAACAAGTAATCCTCGTGTTGGAATTCCAGACCTTCACCGGATCCTAGACATAATACCGTGTCATTGTCGGATTATCCTAGACATAATACCGTGTCATTGTGGGATTATCCTAGACCTAATACCGTGTCATTGTGGGATTGTCTAGACCGAATACCGTGTCATTATGGGATTATCCTAGACATAATACCCTGTCATTGTGGGATTATCCTAGACATAATACAGTGTCATTGTGGGATTATCCTAAACATAATGCCGTGTCATTTTGGAATTATCATTGACCTAATACCGTGTCATTGTGGGATTATCCTAGACATAATACAGTATCATTGTGGGATTATCCTAGACATAATACCGTGTCATTATGGAAGTATCCTAGACCTAATCCGGTGTCATTGTGGGATTTACATGCGTGATTGAAAGCCTGATCTTTCAAATTCAAATTCTTTGTTTCACTCAGGCTATACCTACAAATGTAGCAACAAGTGGTATAAACATATATTAAACAATGATTTAGATCTTATGACAGCATATCAATTTCAGTAGTTTAGATGTAGAGAGAATGTGAAGAAAATATATGAGATAAGAAGAAGTTGAGGAATTTTCTACTTACACATGGAGGAAATGAGTGGAGCGAAAGAACAAAACACGAATCCCACCCATCTGTCAACTAACCTGACTTGCCGAGGGCCAAACGCGTAACTATTGTATCGTGTTATTTATTGATATATGGTTACAATAGGTCCGCGTTCACCTGCCGTTATATTTGTATCCCCTTCGAATTGCTTACTTGTTGTTTAAATTAAAAATTGCCATTATCAATTCCTGTAATTTTTCAGAATTGCCATACCGAGACTCTTAGTTAATTCCTTACAACGTCTGCCAGTTAGACATAGGACGGATTAAGACTAGTTTTGTGTGGGTTACACTCGCCAGTAAAATACTCGAGCTTTGTTTTGGTTTCTGTGTGTATCCTTGTATTCTGTCGGTGGCTTCCTGGGTAGAACCAGTACTAATCAATGTTGCAATACTTATCTGGATCAAGAATAAATACCATGGCCATGGCGAGGATCGAAACCACGACCTCGCAATCTGGAGCACGACACTGTACCACTGGACCGCACGCTCCACTTATTTCAGAATTAGTTTACAGTCTGTATTATTATGCATTTTTTAGGAGACATTTGTAAAAATGCGTCTTCGTTTATTTTAATAACAGTAAAAGGTATGCATCAAAAATGGCGTTTAACACATGTGTTAATTATGAAGGACGTTTACCCAGTTTCTTAGCATCTTTGGACGTATAGTATACACAATAGTCGATTGCCAGTCCGGTGACCACCACTGTGGTTATGCCGTGCTGCCGAAGTATTGAGTCTAATTCCGTATGGGAAAATCCTCCATTGTCAAAAAATGCTGAATAAGAATCGACCTGAAATTGAAAAAAAAGAGTAAACATTTCGTGGAAATCGTCTTGCAAGAAACAGGGTTGAATGGTGTTTTACGTCATTTTCAGCACATTTTACCAAGAACCAGTACTGTATACCTCCCGCATCTGTAAGAATCGACATTTTCTCACTTACCAGTCGAGCTCCCAGTGGGATTCGAACCAGCAGCGGCGAGAGGCGTGCATTCTTGAAGGCAGCGATTTTACCATTCCGGCCACGGATGCGTTGAAAGGAGAGAACAGGATAATACATAAGAGTGCAGTCTCTTTTCGTGTGAACATATATATCTTAAAAGGCTCTTCAACGCTCAAAATGCATGGCGTACGTATTAAACAGTACAACTGTATGTGTTAAACGATATACATTTTGAAGGGACACATGCTAATCTTGACGTAGTTATCAAGCGGTAAAGAAGCTATCCCGCCAACAACAGCTCAATTTTACAACATATGTACACCGTTTATAAACCTACTGAAGACAACGTATACATATAACTTAGATATTTAGAGAATCCAAACTCTATAGCCACAATATAAAGTTCTTTAACTAGCCAGGCCAAAGCTCAAAACTGGAGCGTTGAATTACGGGTTACCAACTCATAATTCATTCTACGCATATTCAAAAGCGGGTATTTTAAGAACCCAATAAAACTATACTTTTAATCGGCACATATACATTATTTTATGACCTGAACACCTAGCTAGGGTTTGGATAAACGATTTTGAAGTATAATTTTTGCCGCTTTTTTGCGTGTTAGTTTAAAATTAGCACGTTGATTTATTAATTCAGTAATTCTGTATCATTTTAAAATTGCTTCCATATATAAGTAAATCAAAGACAATAAAAACAGAGTTTATCTAAACTCTTTGTAAAAAAGACATTCTTAAAATATTATCACACATATTTAAGATAGATGGAGAAATCTTGATATAATTATCATTGGTCATCGTCAATATATATCATAGATAAAATAGCGTTGACTCTAAAAAAAAACAACGTTTCAAGTATAAAAAAAAATTTAAAAACAATTAAAGACTAATAAACCAAATATAGCCAAACAGTTAATCAAGCAAAGAAACTCACGTTACAAGTATATCCCTTTTTAACTGTAATATCGCCATCTCGCTGTATAAGCTGTGTACTAATCTCTGCGGCAGTGGTGTTAATCACGCAATGGTCCGGCCACAGGATCTGGGAGATGTTGTATTTGACGTCACAAGAAGCACTGACACACAGAGAACCTATAACAAATTAATGGGATCTGTTTTTGTATTTATTACTATGGCATATAAGGACAGTAATATATACTGAGCAACATTAATAGTACTACATAAAATGCAGGTGATTTCCATAGACGAAATACAAAGCCGTGTATGTTAGAGGTCAATGATAAAATTACATATATATGACCAATAATAATGCTACAAAGTCATTTGTAAATAAAGTCGGTGATAAAAATAAAGCAAATATGATGGGAACAGACTTTGATAGAGTATCCAGAAGCGTTCTCATTTCAATGAAAACGGAGGTAAGTTTATAATCACGAAATTTAAATTGTATTTCGTTTGAGAATAGCAATCGTTTGTAAACACATTTCAGCGTATTTTAAACAATGACAGAAATGGGCAATTCTTTTGAATGCCAAATATAAAATTTATTCAAAGCAAATACGTTTGTATAATGAAATAAAGCTGTTTTTAATATATGGAAGGTAATTGTGAAAATTCGCTTAGAAACTAATAAAATAACACATTGTTTCGAAAATCACACCATTACCTAGTATTTCTAATATCTTCAAACAATTATATCAATCTTCATATGTTTAATGTATGTCATTAAAAAATAGTGCTATTTTATTTTTGTTCAGTATATATTTTACAGTAGTGATATGTTTAGAGATAGGCATCCCTGTACCTGTCTTAAATACGCACCAGGGACGCAACTACCTGTAAGCAAAGGTCGCAGCTGCATTTTCCTATCTAAATGCAAAGTGTCCAAAGCTGTAACAAAACGAGAGGTGGGTTTGAAGATCCGCTTACATAAGTATGCAATGTTTAAGCAATAATCTCAATATTTCCTTGTTGCCTTTGTTTTATCTACTTGTTAATCTTCATTCCATAAATCATGTCATAATCACAGTTCAGAACATAGAGCGAAATGCATGGTTGCAATAACCCATTTCCTTTTAATATGGATAGTTTTTGTGTCGCCTGCATAACATGGCAGACACTTAGGAATCACTTATTCCGTCTGTCGTCGTCGTCCGTCCGTCACACTTTAACCTACAACCTGACCTTGGCCATAACTTGAAAAGTGTTTGACCTATGTTCATGAAACTTCAAAAACATTTTCATCTGACACAAAGGAATGTCATAAGAAGGTCCAATAACTCTGACTTTACTTGCAATCTGTCCTAGCTTATAGCTCTGATAACTTTAAATACGCACATGGCACATGGAATTGTTCCTTTGAACACCCTTTTACTTAAGATAATATTCGTGTATAATTTAGGTATGAGAATCATAACTCTTATGGTATGAGCGTACCTGTGCATGTATACAGTTACATATTACTATTATGGCTTTAAATGGTTATGTGTGTGTGTGCGTGAGTGTGCGTGCGTGTGCGATGGTGGTGGTGGTGTGTGTATGGAGGGTGGGGTGGGACGGTAAATTGTATTACTTCATAATACACCATTATAATTTCAATTTAATGTCATACTATAAATAAAAATACCTCTGCTATAAAAACAAAGAAGAAATATGTGAGTTTAGTGTATGTACATCACTTCGGATATAATAAATTTCATTTGTTTTGAGACCTAGCAGCGGAAGTCGTTTTCGGTTGTTTACTATATACACAGCATGCATAAGAAATATGAATACGATTTAAACAAAAGGGAGTTTTACTGTCATGCCTTATAAGGTTCAGCTTAACTTTCTACAAGCCCTCAGAATATCATAGAACAACGATAAGTTAGGACTTTTATCAAAATGTTAAGTGCAGAACTGTTAGAAAATACCATTAAAACGCATTATATGGCTTTTACGAGCACGCCCCCGTACACCCTGGCATCTAAATAACATATGTGTGCACACTCAAAAGGTGCGCTTAAGCTACACTCCTGCTCGCAAACAATGTATCATTTGTTGACATGAAACCTTTTTACCCTGTCTATTCGATGAGATATCGCCGAGATATCCTACAAATGCAATTTTCATATAATATGTTAATTTCCTTAGATAGCCAGTGTAAACAAATTATCAAACCAAACGTTTCTGTCTGTACAGTATTGCAGCAGCTTCAAATCGCAACCAATTTACTCAAGAATATTTATCGGTGTCGAGAAATCCATATAGCCACCAGTATTGCACCGATTTTTGTTATCGGAAATGAAAATGTTTCTAACCTAACCTAACCAGCCACACACGTCGCATTGTGAATTGTGACTTGTGAAACAGACTTGGTTTGCGTTTATTTGAGACTTGTTTTAAGGCTACTTGACATCTGAAAAGAATCTAAACATCAGTTAGCCATAGCATGTGTGATTTTGAATTATATTGGGCCTCACAAGAAGTATATTTGCACAAGTGGCCATACATGATGGCGCTCCGTGTAGGGCTAATTGGGCTCGGACCGGTATTAATTTGGCTCACTGAACAAATAGGGAAAATTCTCATTTTACAATAGCTGTCACCAGATAAACAACATACTGTGCAACCAATGATAAGCATTTCTGTCAGTAAACATACCTAGCCAATATATTGATAAACGTCCAGACTTTGGTGGATAATCTTGTTTTTTTGTTAGAAAATCACATGTTTGTGTTGACATCTGCATGACCTTTGGAGGAGGGATACAATTCAAAATAAAAGTGGCCCAGCTGAATGTAGTTTAAAAGTTTTCATTAGAAATAACCGTTTTCTTTATTTCCATGCCAAAAACGGCACGCATTGCCTATTTATGCCTTGCTCAATGTTGGGATTGTTTTTTTGAAGAGCTACTTCGACTT
>JAWPHD010011544.1:20000-83029 GCA_037043455.1 Cyrtodaria siliqua
TCAACAAGGAAATAGGTGCTGAATATTGTCTTCTAAGAAACACTTCTTCAGCTGTATACAAACAAAGGTTCAAAAATGCAATAAAATCCGAAGTGGGGTAGGATATTAGGAGTAAAATATTTCTAGCAGAGTCGTTGCGCTCTTATTTTCCCGAGCTTAATTTGTTATACAAAATATACATACATGTATACTATTTTAATTGACTGTACATGTGCGCTTTCTTTCGCTTGAATTATACATACATTTAATCTAAGCTAAAAATCCTGAAATCTAACGTACGATCGTCAAGAACCCCCCTCCCCCACCCCGCCCCCCCCCCCCGCTAACCAAGGGGCGGTTGCCCCTTGGAAACCCCATCGGGCGTACAGTTAAAATTCACCCAGCTACGCCCCTGATTAAACCTAACAGATCAGCTTGTCCAGCAATCGTAAAAAAAAACCACTCGTGTAAAATACGCATAACCGTATCCGTTGTGCAAGAAAATGTAATTTAAAACCATACCTACACCCTACAACAGCCAATACTACAGGCGTATGAGTAATTAGCATATACAATGCATTAAACAAATATTAAACATTACAATTACTGATAATATTGTATAAACTTAGAAAATTGACAATAGGTAATAATTTAAGAAAACACACTTAAAGTTTTCCTTAATTAAAGCTATAGAGTCCCTATATCAATCGATTTCTTCTTTGTATGCGTGTCTTTATTTGTAACTTCATGTTCACCAGCTCAACTCGGGTATTTAAGCGAGTAAATATAGCACAGGAAATCATTTACTGCATATACATCGACCAGTGCACATCGTACCTTTACACAGGTAACAGTAATTTTTACAGAAAAAAAAGTTAGATTCTTTCGGGGCTCGAACACACGACCTTCTGATTCAAGGTCGGTGCTCTATCCACTGAACTACAACGCTACTTGAGAATATAGTATACTAACTACCATTTATTATGAGGCAAAATTGAACGCAACTAAAGATGGATCAATAAATATTTAGTCCATATTGTCGCACGTGTAAATTAACATTGCATGGTGTAATACTGTATGTTATCAATATGAAACTAATACTTCGCCTCAAATCAACCAAATCTAGACGTTATTTAACTCTTGATGAGTTTGTGTGCGCGTGCTAGTTATTATGTAATGCCTATTTAGTGTTAAATATGTTACACCATACCAATAAATTGCAGTGGTTTAGTGGTTCAGCGTACATCTTTCAAAACTAACCAGTGCAAGGATGTGGTTCAAATTCCGTTGCGGGCAACTATTTTTTTATCACATATATTCTGGAGCCGTATATTTATCGATGTTACCTGTACAGAGGCTAAATAAAAATGTGAAATTTTACGCATAGATTTCTGCTTATATACGGACTTTTGGGGTGTTCGTCGATATGAAACTACTTCACACGTGACTCATTCATATTCATGAGTTATGCCCAGTTAAAATAGGGACTGTACAGCTTTAAACATATAAACAATGTGTTGTTTTGATATGCTCAACAAAAAGTAACGATACACTAAATATTGGGTATTATTGGTGGATAAAAACTACACTACAAATGAATTCTTTTTTATTGTTTTTGTTGATTCGAAGAAAAAAAATCATGTAATGCATAACTGTGAAACAATTTTAGCATGTCATAATCTGCAGAACTGAAGGCTTTATTTGTTAACGAAAACTCAACAGAATAAATTCGATGTAAATCCTACGAAATTCATTTTGTTGATTTTAAATAAAAAATGAAATTCTGGGTTCTAACATTGTCTCAATGGAAACGCTACGTTTTCTCCTTTCAGAATGAAAGATGAATTGACTTTGCTTAACATCGCACACAAATAGGATACATTTATTTTGCTTAATATCGCACAAACATATTGATAACATTTCAGTTATAGTTTATTTTTACCAATCAACAATACCGCATACATTACGTGGTCCGAGTATTAACTTTCATACCCACTCCAACCCCTTCTCCACGAAGTGAAAACGGGATTGGTTGGTGTAATAAATACAACATTAATTTCGGCTTAAACAATTTGCATATATTGTAAAATTAAAACTTTTTATAGGCAATATTAAACAGGTTATCGCATTTTATTCAGTAAAAAATGTTTTTAAACGTGTTTTATTTTCGAAATATCTGTTATAAAATCCTGCTAATATAAGCTTTCCCATCGCTTAATGGTATTAAGGCGGACCACGTAATGTTTACATTGAAAATAGAAGGAAAATCGGATGTTTGCGTTATACGTTGTGTTGAATACAGAAAGCAATTCCAACCAACCACTATTGACAAACCTGTTTAAAACTAACTCCATCGTTGTGATGACATATGCAATACAATTATACCATTAAGAAGAAACCACAAAGTCGTCAAAGGTTACAAGTTCAAATAGGGACTGTACAGCTATTAGGGTCATTGGTATGTTGCAAGGTGTCATGTCTCAAAGGTGCGTGGCGATATTCTTGCAGTGTCAAGTCTCTACAATCAACAGACTTCATGGACGTTTCTTTTAAGCTGGTAATGTTCGTGACAGACCCGACCTGGTTGACCAAAGGCAACAACAGAGGTATACAAACATGACAGCGCTCACCAACATGTTGTTCATTTCACAACAAACGGAAATGGTGTACTAATCATGGCCTGGCCTGACTTATCTAGTGCCCGTCAGGAACATCTGGGCAGAGTAAAAATAACGTCAAATACCACCTAAAATCGTCCGAGAGTCAGGCTCTTGCGGAGGAGTGGAATATTATTCCTTAAACATCAAGATATTGTAATGCCGAACTCCTGGTTTTTAACCAACTTCGGCATATATTGGAAATAGACCTGTTTAATACCGGGTTTTCAATTATTACCACAAGGGTTCGTCTGACTATTGGCTTTTGGCTACACTTTTAATTACTTGGTAAGGAAATGAAAACCTGGAGGCTATAAGTAAAGTTTCATGTTTAACTTTTTATTCGACATTTAGACTATTTATTATGCCTTCTCGATATTTAAACATGAAAATTAGATTAGAACATTATTTAACAAACATTTGGTAACGTGGCATAAATGAACAACATACATGTTTTAAAGGTGTAGCTACCCACTCTGAGTGATTTTTAGTATTTAGTCAAAGTTTTTATGACTTTTTGTCAATTGCCAAAAAGCGGCGGATGTTTACAAATACGTAGGGCCTATTTTGAGATTTTCCTGAGTTGGAGAATTTTGGTATATATTGGTAACATTTTATTTATCAAGTACTTTCAGTACTGTTTTTAATGCTGTACCAATATTAACCAATATACGTCTTCAGTGGATGCGTCCATGATGGTCTATAATATACCATTGACAATATTTGGAAATAGGCGAAAAATGTGTGTCTTTGGTACTTAGACCATACACATCGAGTGGTGAATAAACACTGATTTGAAATTCGCGGTTCGAAAGTATTTATACGAACGTTAGCTCATCAAAAAATAGTAATGTGTCACAGCGCGAGATTGACGTCACGGTGTCAATCGCTACATCTAGAAACATAGCTTGAAAGAAAAACGTCGAGAAATTCTAATGAACCAGAAATCAGTATGGCTGACTTTGGAAAGTTCTGGATCTGTCAAAAAATTATTTACTGGAATAAACCAATATTAATGAATGTCATAAAGTAACAGTGGAAGCAATTGTTCTAAATACAATTGCGAAATGAATTCTACCGATGGTGATTTATGAATATATATGTAAATTGGGGTTTCTGTTTTTTTGTTTTTTTACCTCGAATTGCAGCAGAACGACCCCAAAATACACACATATATAATAAATCACCATTAAATGGCGATTTTACTTGATTTATTAAAACTTTTTTAAAATAGGGGTAGTGAAGATTGCAAGTTTAATTTTTTTTAAATAAATCATCATGAAATGGTGATTTTACTTGATTTATTAAAACTTTTTTAAAATAGGGGTAGTGAAGATTGCAAGTTTATTTTTTTTTTATAAGTTGTCAAAATTATAAAATGTTTCTTTAATACAAAACAAATTTGTTGATTTGTTATCAAAATTACATTCAAATCAACAATTTTCCGACCTTGAATACAAAGGTGGTGGATCATACTCAAACACACTACTAAAACAGTAAATTACACACTTTTTAGACTTTTTTGTAATGTTGCCATTGCTTCCTTTCTTCCCTGCTCCACTAGTTCTTTTTTTTGAACTTCACTTATTTCAGCCTTTTTTTGTTTGGTGTCTTCTTTTAAACTATAATATTTATCTAACTCATCTAAGATCATCTTAAACTCTTGATCAGATATTTGTGCATCACTCAACGCTTTTGATATTAACTGCTTTATACTATTTAACTTTGCCTCTGCCAAAGTTTTTATTTCATGATGTTTTTGAGCTTTTGCATTAAGCTTTCGTCTGATAAAATTAACACAAACACCTGTAGCTCCACATACTATTGCTGCTATTTCTAAAGGTAGCAAAACTGGAATAGCAAATCCAATCCCAGCCATAATAACACCTGCTGATATCAAGGTAGTGTCAATTCTATCTGTAATATTAATACCACGTTTATATTTTTTATAAAGTGACTGACGTATATCTCGTTCTGTAATTAACTTTTTTTCAATCTCTGAAATCTTTTGTAATCTATAATTTTGTCCGTTTTCCACTGAATTTTCCACTGACAAATCAGGATATATACTTGGTGCCGTTGGTTGCTTCGGCATTTTTTATTAATAAATAAAAAATTAAATTAATTCAATTAATAATGATGCCACCGTATTTACAGCGGTAGCGTTAGCAACCTTGCATACAAAGTTAACAACAGAACCAGCACCAATCTCTAAAGGTTCATCAAAGTTATCATGATTGCGTGGGATGATGTGAAGCGTTATACCATAATTTGGTTGTTCAACACCATTGACAGAAACTATTACAGATACGTCACCAACTAATCGTTCACATGCTAAACCGATTCCCATAATCCGTCCACGGCGTGTCATTACATGCCCCACATTTTTTTCTGCTCCACCATTACCAAATGAGAGTATTCTGTTTGACACAAGTGGGCCCTTAGCCTCTGCAAATATTGTTATAATTCCATATTTAAGATTATCAACTCTATTTCTCAAATGATTAAACTGGTCAACAAAAGGCACAATTCCTATATATAAATCTTGAACATCATTTATCAAAGTCTCTAAGTCTTCTGGTTTTTTAGTGCTTGGTGGTCCAAATATACTCATTGTTTTTTTTTTTATAAAAATATATTTTTTAAATAATTTCTAAAACACAACTCATAGGCAAACCTTGATTATCTATTTTGTTGCCATACTCATCTCTAACTTCTATTTTCAATTCAGTAATTGCACCATTCATAAGACAGTGTTATTCAGGATAAAAACTTGTATATACAATATCTCCATACTGCTTATTTACCACAGGTACAACACCTATAATAGTGCTTGGTGCACCATTGAAATAATTACTACTTGTATTAACTTGTTTCAGATGAACATATAGCTGTTTATAAGGAGCTAAATCCATTGGGTAATCTCCTAAAGTAGTACCTGTCAACCATTTTCTATCCTTGAATCCCAGCATTTTTGAAAGACCGCTTGACATTCGTGTCTCTATTGACGTATCTATAATGGCTCTACCAATTTGCTCAATACTGTCCAGGGTAATATTTTCATTTAGATTTTTAAACTTTTTTGCTAAGTATGGAATGTTATAGAGTCCACTTGGAAAATGTTCTATTTTGTCTGGGTTTCTTGTCTTTGCGGTTTCGTGAATAATATTAAACCAACCGATAGTGTATGTAAAACTTTTTAATCCAACGCGCTTAGTTCCATCTCTATTATCGATATACTGTTGTAAATTAATAGAGTTGTTTATGTTTGAAATTGTATGAAACATTATTTTTTTTAATATATATATATAAAAACACAAATAAAAATGATTTCTGAAGAATTCAAATATAACCCAGATGCTTACTATTTAAATACTTTCAGCAAGAAAGTGATAGATATAATAAATCAAAACATAGTCATTACATCAGACGGTAAAGACTTTAAAGCATCATTTCCAAATGTCTTTGAAAAATACAAACTTTCATACGTCAAATCAGATGCTATAGTCCAACGTTGGGGAACAGATTGGATGTTATTTTGGCAGAATCAGTTAAACTTTGCTATTTGGTGTGCGACCACTGGATGTGGTATTGATTTCAACAATCATCTAAAAGCTGATACTCTGGTTGGTTCGTTATTTCGATTTCATGTCTATTACCAAGTCAGAAGAATATTATTTGAGATAAGTGTAGCATTGCCGCAAGACTCAAATTGGAATGCTTTTAATAACACATATAACCGAAACGCATACGAGAGAATATGCAAGGAGTTTAACGTTGACTTATATTCAGACTGGAGACAGAAACAAAGCTATAATAATGGTCTAGGAACAATTTATAATTACTGGACAAATATTGGTTATCATCCTTTGGTAAATACTGCATACGACAACAAAACGATGAGTTTTACAGTCTATGAGAGTGATAAAACATATCATATTGATTACATTGCGCAAGGATTTGAGGCTGATAATAGTTGGTCTACTTTTATACTAGATTGTTCTGTGGGATTTACAAGAGCTGGAGTAGAAAGAATCAATGACAGCATAAGAACATACTGCTGGGCAATTCTTGGTTCACAATCACAAACAAGAACTGATATACTTGGAACTGGGACAGCATTTGATGCACAGAAACAATTTTTAGCAAATGTAGAGGACGCAATAAACAGCCCCATTGACTTGCCTAGTCAAATTTCAAGATATGAAAACACCTTAAAATATGCAAGAAGTAAAGTAAATTTTGTATATGGAAGTGGATTGTACATGTCTCCGAGCGACATGGAATTAAGAATCGGAACAATACAAGACTACAATAATGAAATTGTAATAGCAACCGATGCACAAGAATTAGGATTGAATAATGATGTAAATGTAAAACCAGTGCCACCAAAAAATATTCAACCTTTTCAAGGCACCACAACAAAGAAATTTTTACCGGACTTTGATAAATCAAAACATAAAACTGTGGAGCATAACCCACCAGAAATAAAAAAAATAGCGATTGAACACGAAGATAACAAAACAACTATAATTGTTGGTACTATAGTAATAAGTCTTGCTGCATTACTTATTTACGAGATTTACTAAACCACTCTTTGGCTGCCACATACAACAACCCGGAAACAAACACAAGCAGAGCCCATAGATTGTTACCAAGCCAATTAATAACATTACCTGTTGCAGATAAAAGCCATGATACTATTGCACCAATAACTCCTGGAAGTGCTGCAGCAGCTTTACCAGCTAAGTTGGCAAGAAGTTTACCAAGATTAAATAGTTGTTTTTTTATCCAGTCTTTTACACTTGATGGATCAGGCTTTGGAGTTGGAACAGGTGCAGTCCCTCCTCCGGTTGTAGGAATAATGGTCTCAACTAATACCCCAATAATCATACCAAAGGCAGTCAAAATACTAACAATAGTAATACCTTGCTCCCTAAACAAGGTTTTGATTCTCTCACCCAATGTTGTGTCTTCTTTTAACACCTTATTTATAGTTTCTTTTATCCTGTTTATTTGACTGCGTAATGCTTCTTTGTTTTCACTCGCCGCTTCAAGTCGCGCACTTCTTTCATCTTCTAAATTTTTTATTCTGTCACGTAGGCGCTCTTGTTGAAACTCATCCTCCTGCCCGGGGGTGCTAACTTGTTCTAATTTTTGTTTTTCTTTTGTTATGTCTTTATCAAGCTCAGTGAGCTTTGAGAGATTATTAGTAAGTTCTCCACGAAAGCTTTGCAATACCTTATCTAAACCTCGTATCTCTCGCATTGTTAGACCTTCTGTTTGTGTTTGAACAGCAGTTTTAGAATGAGTTTCATCTATTGTATTACTCAAATTACTCTCAATTGTATTTACGGCATCTACTGTATTTTGTACATCTTCAGTTGTTGAAAAATTTTGCATTGGTATATTTTCTCCTTCGTTTGTGAGGGTATCTCTTGTTTTTACCAAGGATGCTAATTCTGCCCTACCCTGAGCCTTTCTTTCACGTGGGACTAAATAATCATAAATGTTTAAAGTATTTTTTACGAAGTCAACACCATATTTTCTAGCTAAAGTGTCCAGCTTATAAAACTTGATTGGTTCGTTTGGGTTATTTCCCTTATAATAAGTAAGTGAAACATCATCCATCCCAACTGTATATAACATTGTTCTACCGATTTCGTCCTCATCGACTCTAAAATCATTTTTATAATCAATTCCGCTGATCTCAGCATTAACTTCAGTAAAAAATTGATCTACTAACCACTTTTTTTGTGTAAGCTGTTCTTTTGTTTTATCTTCTCCTTCAAGCTGATCAATAAGATTATTTTCATTTACAATTTGTCTCTGAAATTCTGGGTTAGGTTGTATAATTTCGTCTTCAAGTGCTCTATCCGCTCTATCCCAGTCTTCTTCAGTCATATCTTCAATATCGAACGCAGGATTTTCAAATCCTCCTTCAGCCATTGTTTATTTAATTTAATTTTAAAAAATATATTTAAAAAATAAAAACAATGTCGGCTTACGGAAACAAACTCAGCCCTCATAGAAAACTAAGAGAACCTCATGGTGCTAAAGGCATCCGCACAAGTGTAGTAATAACTAATAATCCCTCAACAATAGACCAAAACCAGCAACTGCTTGTGAGATTTCCCAACCTAAGTACTAATGATGTGATAGTTCCAAGTACTGCTCGTCTTGCCTTTGAAATAGAACTTAAAAGCAGAACAGACGCCAACGCTACTCTATTTCAAAATCTGGGTAGAACAATTGTGAAAAAAATGACAATAAGAATAAGTGGCAACGAAGTCATGTCAATAGATGACAGTGATATATATCATTGTTATGTAGACTTATGGAAAAGCCCTAGCGAACGACAAAACATAGTTTACCAAGGTATTGGTAAACCAAACATGCTAAAACATAGAGTTAGCGCGGGAGATGCTTCCTCAGACACTAAAGATGAAGCTATAGCAGCAGCTTATGGAAATAGATTTTGTATTCCACTGGACTTTGAAATGTTAGAAAGTCATATGCCATTTTATCAAGCGGGGCTTGGTGATAGGTTAGAATATGAATTAACGTTTAACGATTATAACAAAGTTATCAAAAGCAGTGATGCTGATGCATCTTATGTAATAAAAAATATCTGCTTGGAATTTGATACAGTTAGTGATGTTGAATTAGCCAGACAAATAAGACAGCAAATCAATGGTAAGATGTCATTTATGTATGATCGTATCTTGCGGCATAGAAAAATAATAGCAAACAAATCTGATACTCTTTGGAACATCAACATTAATGTACCAGCACGGAGCATGAAAGGTATTTTAATGCTGTTTGAAGACCCAGAAAGAACAGACACGGAAACCTATTACAACCCAAAGATTGAAAAGGTTGAAATGACAATAGAGGGAGTACCAAATCAGTTGTATAGTCAAGGCATGAAGGCATATCAACATTGGGATGAAATTAACAAATATTTTGCTTTAACATCAAAAAGAAACAAAGAGACAGAAATAGTAGCGAGGGACTTAAACTTTACCAGTGTTTCTCTTGAGACTAATTTGACAAAATCATATGCTTTGTGGCTTGACCTTAGAACATGTAATGACAATTTATTACACGGCAGTGGAAGAAGAATAGAAAACGGCAGTGAAGGCATAACGATATTAATAAATAAAAAAGCAGATGCAGATAAAACTTTAAATATTTATATATATATAATACAAGATGCGCAAATCAATTTCGAAGATGGAAGATTTAAAGAAGCAGGATACTAGTTTGCAACAAAAATATCCTAAATATTCACACAGTGCCATTATTTGTGGTCAGACAGGCTGTGGTAAAACAGAGTTTGTTCTTGACATACTTGAACAAGAGTATGTTGGAGTTTTTAAACATATAATTATATTGTGTCCAACCATAGAGTGGAACGAGGCTTATAAAAATAGATCCTGGATAGGAGATGTAAAAAACCCAAAAGATAAAAAAATAATAATTGTCAATCCTGTTAGCAACGGATAAGAAATGTTACAAGAACTGTTGCGTTTCTTTTTCAAACAATATGCTGGCCAGCCAACATTATACATCATTGACGATTGCTCAGCCACAAAAGAATTAACAAAGAAAAAAGATATGTTATCAGAGTTGGCATTCTCTGGTCGCCACGCTAAACAATCAGTGTGGGTCATTTCACAGAGATATAATTCTGTATTGAAAGATTTGAGAGAGCAAGCAAAATGGTTGTGTATGTTTTACACTAAGGACAGAGATAGTTTTGAAAATTGTTTGAGAGAAAATGATGTTATTCCAACGCTGGAAGAGAGAACCAGAATAAGAAAAGCTTTAGCTAAGACTAAATATTCGAAGTTAATTTTGAGGACTGACCAACCAACTGGTTATTGGGTTGAATAATTCTTTTTTTTTAAAAATAGAGTGTCACATATAATCAATACACCCAATGCACTCAATGCACTACCCAATATCGGTACAACATCACTACTCATGTTTTGTGGGTCTTGTAAAACATACCCTCTTGGCTCACATATAAAATATTCTACGTTATCCTTTGTCACAGAAATTACAGGCGTTTCCTGTGCACCTTTTTCGTACGTTTGTAAAAAATCACTTTCTGAAACACATATACAACATTTTACGTCATCTCTTGTCATAACATCCAGTGCTATTTTATTTTTGTTATAATCACTATTCTCACCGTCTGTTATTTTCAAATCCATTTTTTTCTTATTAAATATTTTTTTATTATTACAAAATATATTTATTTTACGTAGGTATAATACCTTTTTTTTATACAACTGTTGCTAATAGTAATACTAACAGCAAAGTAGCAATGTTAATAGCAATACTGACCATGAATATAGTATTGCTAATAGCATTGTTTATAGCAAAGTAGCAATGTTAATAGCAATGCTTGCAGCAAATTAATAATATTAATAGAAAAAATAGCAATGTTAATAACAATGCTATTAACAATACTAACAATTACTAGTTGCATGAATATCGCAGCTAGTTGTTTTGTATTTTATATTTATTTCAAGATAAAAAATAAGATTAATAATATAAAAATGAATGCGGAAGAACTATTACAAAATATACCGGAACAGACGGAACCAGATGAATCAAAGCAACAAGAAACAAAAAAAAGAAAGATTATCAGCCATAGTAGCTGGCGGTGGTAGTCGTCAATATTTGGGTAAAGACATACAACTCACAAACATAGATGGCATGCCACCAGATGAAATTAACAAACTTTACTGCAGATATGAAGCACGGCTTGGGGCAAGCATGACTAAAACTTTAGGCAATTCTTTTATTAACTTGTATGTGATGGGAGTATCAAAATATTTTAATGTAACCGATCCACCAAAGCTGATAGAAGATTTGGAAGAAGACCCATTTATTAATCATGCTTTGACAAGTGCTTGTTGTGAGTTGTATTACAGGTATGGAATGTGCTTAGCACCATTTACAGCAATACTGACAACTGTTAGACATATCGATTTTAATAAAAATAAAATTATAGATAATAAAAATGAAGAATCAAGTGGAGAACCAAGGGAGTGAAGTTTTACCAGTTGAAGTTGATACACAATCTGCTAAACAACAAAAAGTAAAAAATCTAAAACGAGTAGAGGCTGGAAAAAAAGGAGCAGCGGCAAGGAAGGCAAAGCGTTTGCTTCAGATAGAGCAGGATGCACAAGATGCAAGAGATGCAGGACAGATAACAAAAATAACAATAGATGAAGAAGAACCAGAAAAAATCAAAATAAACGTATACAAAAATTATATTCCACCGTGTCTGGTTTTATTAGGCGTTGCTGGGTTTGGTTTGTATATTTATAACAAAAAATCTGCTACGCAACCTGTAGCTGTGCAACCTGTTCATGTTGCACCAAAAGACCCGTTTGATTTTTAATAATTTAATTTAATAATTTAATTTAAAAAAATAATCATATAAAAAAAATGGCAGCAAGTATTGACGGAAAACAAATTGTAAATATGATGTATCATGCTGGAGTGGAAACACTTTTAACTGTTGGATATTCTGAAATTGGCAGAAAAATACTAAAAAGACCAGCCCCTAAAGTGGGTTTTTAATATGGTAGATGTGGGGATGCTGTCTGTGGATATAATGTTAGCAATGGCTACAAAGGATATGCTGATTAAGCAAGGTATTATTCCTGCGGATATTATGAAATAATTTTAAAAAATATATATAATAAAAAAATGGCAAGTGCAGTAGCAATGATGATAGGTGGAGCATTAACAAATGCATTAGCGTTTAGTGGTTCAAATTATTTCTTTTCAAAAATGGGAAGTCATTCAGACGAGGAAAGACAAAGGCATGACAAAGCCGTGGAACAATTGAACGCAGCACAAGCGGCGTGGAATAAACAAAGAACAGAGAGATTAGATTTTATTAACAAGCAACTGCAAAAAGAGCATCATGCAGAGCAGACTTTTGATGATGTAGACCAAGCTATGAAGCAGTATTATTATACAACTGGCAAACATTTGCTTTTGGAACCGGAGCCCAAGTTGAGTGATTTTTATACACCATCTCCGGATCAACAGAATAGAGAAATTACGTTTATTGTGGTGGGCATGGCTGCAACTGGATTTGTGGCGTATAAATTGATTTCATAAAAAAATATAGTTTAAAACTATAATTACTTTAGACTTTTTTGGATTTGAAATGACTAAGTTTACTTTGAAAAGACTAAGTCATATGCATGATACCTATTTTTTTTGTTGTTCTTACATCGCTTCAATCCAAGTGGTCGAATATAATATGGTGGTTTAGCACTCTTCTCTAATTTATTTTTGAGATGATCAGGCGCCCATACTTCACCGTTGTCTAATAATGTCAATACCATGGATGGACCATATTCAGTATCTACTATTTTCGTATCTGTAATTTTGTATATTTTATTTAGTTCCAAGTCTGTCCATTTCTTTTTGCTATTTTGATATTGCTCTTCAAGCAGTTCATCAAATTGTGCAGTTGTGATTTCCATTTTTTCTTTATAGTTATATAAAGTTTATTCTTTAGTAGAAAAAAATGGAAAAGACTTATTACAGCCAAAAAGGATTTTGGAGAGGTTACACAGCAGTTAAAAAATTAGCAAAAGAGGCTGGTGTCAGTGAAAAAAAGGCATTAGAATTTTTAAAGAAACAAGCTGTGTGGCAAATTTATTTACCTGCGCCGAAGAAAATAATTAGACCCAGGTTTGATGTTTCTGCCAAGAATGGAGTGCATCAAGCTGATTTGTTATTTTTACCGCATGATACTTTTGGGATTGGTCGTGGACGCAAGACATATAAATATGCGTTGACTGTTGTTGATATTGCAAGTAGATATAAAGAAGCGGAGCCACTGACTTCCAAGGATAGTAAAGAAGTTGCCAAAGCATTTGAAAATATATATAGTCGGCATCTAAAATATCCAAAGTTATTACAAGTGGATCCAGGCAGAGAATTTATGGGTGCAGTATCACAGTTGATGGCAAAACACAAAGTAAATATTAGACGAGGCAGAACAGAAATACACAGAGACCAAGCTTTAGTGGAAAGATTTAACAGAACATTAGCTAAAAGATTGTTTGGCTATCAGTATGCTAAGGAAATAGATTCACAAAAACGTAATAGAGAATGGGTAAGTAGATTACCAGAAGTTGTTAAAGCCATAAATGCGGAGACAAAAAAGCCTCCTCCTGTTGAAACAAAAATATTAAAAGATGATCCTATCTGTATAAATGCAAGTGTAAGATATTTATATCAACCCGGGGAACAAGAAGGTGGAAGACGCAGAGCAACTGATCCAATGTGGAGTGTAGATATTCACAAGATTAAAAGTTATATGGTGACGCAAGGTATACGAGTTTATTATTTGAAAGCACCAGCGCCACAGAGAGGATTTGTTAAAGAAGAATTACTTATTGTTCCTGCTGATACCCAAACTCATAAGTTTTTGTAGAAGCCATGTGCATCAGTTGTAATTCCATCTTCTCGGATGTATCTTTTTGAGTAAAATGGTGATAATGTAACTTTGTTTACTTTTATGCCATATATTTGATGTTTTATTGATCGCATCATATTCATCTCATGGGTGTACTTTTTCTTGTTAAATAGTGCATCCTTGTAGTTCTCAAAATTTATATGTTTTTTGACTACATAAGTTTTTACACCCTTTGCTTTTTTAATAAGTTGTTCATCCGCTCTCAAAATAGAATATAGCTTGGGTCTTAATCCAACATACTCAGCTATAGCAACACCAGCACATTCGTCTTTCATTTTACCCAATACTTTTTTGTTTGTATCATCATGCATTGGGTGATCTTGAGGATAATCACTCAAGTCATACTCATCTTTCATTTCAGCCATGTCTTTGTATGCATCATCTGTTATGATAAGTACCAGCAAGCTGTCAGTGTCTGTGTATAATAAAATACATTTATCTCCGTACCTTTTCTTTAGGGTATTATAATACCAATCATACATATGGTACTTTGATAAATCCAATACTGCCATTCCAACATAAATTGGTTTGTTTAATGTTAATTTTGTTTTGTTTACATGTACTGCTGATAATTCATCTGAAAATTTTATACGTCTGTTAAAGTTGGGTTTGGCTATTATTTTTCTTATTTTTTCATTTTCGGAGCCGTTAGTTCTGACTAGTTTTATATCTGTCCGCTTGCGTAGATTTTCCATTGTTTTGCCAAACACAGAGTTATTCATAAGCTTGTAAAAATCTTTTTCAAATTGTGATTTAGCTTTTTTCCTAAGTTCTGTGTTTAAACGAATATATGATTCCATCCATGGCTTTTCATTGAATTCTATTACTCTGTGTACTTTCTTTAGTTTCATACCCAAAGATAAATACAGTTCCAGGTTTTTGTGATGTATCACATATTTTTCTTTGTCCATAAGATTAGGAACTAGTTGTTCTGTATTTATCATGCTATTATTTTCCAACAGATCTGTCTGGTATTCAGACAACCATTCTTTTTTTACTGCTAATCTTTCCGGTGCAAGCGGATAGTCATTGTGAGCTTCATGGAGTTCTTTAGGATATTCCAAATCCACTTCTGCAAAATATCCTTTTCCTTCTTTTGACTCTGGCAAGGTTTCTGATTCCACCCACCTGAAGCCAGAATATGGAAGTGGTTGAATCATTGCCCAACCATAAAGATTATTTGCATCCAGATCTATTAAGAAGTGTTTTTCCTCGTTAGGGTTATAATCAGCTACATATGGATTATTTGCTTTGGCATATCGTATTGATACCATACTAATTCCACCACGCATACCTTTTTCTATAAATAAGTGCATGTCAATGTCTGTCAAAAGTTCCAATTCTATTCCTGAATGTTTAAGTAAAGCATCCCAAGATAATCCAGGTGCTGTATAGTAATGTAAAGCATCAAGTTTGTATGCACTCATACATGTTTTTCTAAAAGTTTGAAATACATCTGCTAACAGAGTTACATCAGTTTTTAGATATAAATCATGATAGTCTCCAAGAGTTTTACAGTTAAACTCTTTCCATATTTTTTGAGCGTATTCGTAATCTTCAAAACTTATACTTTCATCTGAAAGACTACTGTAAAACTTTTCTATAGGTGGTAATTGCGTTTCCTTAAATCTTTCCATACTGTCCATATATTCGTATGGATAAACACCTTTTCGTAAAAGTAAATCTGTTTGTTCCCCAAACTGATTTTTGGTAATTTTAAAATCAGATTTGTCTGTTGCTTTAACCAATTTTTCCAGAGACGAAGCCATAAATTGGAAACTGTCTAAAAATCTAAGTTGTCCAGCACTAAATGAAATATACTTTTCAGCGTTGTTCGGAATGCATGTAATATTACCTGTCATTTTATGTATTTTTTGCATTATAAGATGACTATCATATCCTTTGAGGTTGTGAAATATAACAGGAATAATTGTTTTATTTGGTTTTATTTTTAGTTTTAGGTTGCAGTTTTTATGTGCTGCACCTCTGTATTCTCCTGTAAAATGACAGTGATCTCTTACTTTACAGTTTTTGCCACATTTCCTACCTATTTCATTTTCGCATATCCAGCAGTGTGTTGCTTTTTCATAATCTTCCTCATTTTGTTGTGTCATAATTAAGGGTTTCGGGTGAGCAAATATTTTATTAATGTTGCTCTTCTCACATTCTAAGTGATTTAAAAACTTTTCAACAGTATCTTCACCTCTGTAAATAACAGGTTCTTCTGTTTTACTATCATATCTGACAACTTGATATCCAAATCCACAAGCTTCGTGCACACTTGTGATTTCAGATTTCTTTCCAAATTTAGTTGATTGTGGTTTGACTATACTTTCAAAATCAGCATATATTGCATAGGGCACAGGCATCTGATTTTGATGATTTTTAAATTTGATGATTGCACCTTTTTTTGGCATTTCTATTCTGCAAGAATTTTTGTTAATACCATCACAGTCTTCTTTGTGTTTTGTAAGTAGTCCTTGTCCAGAATAGCCGTGAAGGCAACGATCGCAAAAGTAAGTTTGACCATGGTGCTTGTTTTGTTCCCAGAGTAGTCTATTCAAATTTTTAATCCAGCAATAGTGATATTTTGTTGTTAATGTTTTTGGTTCTTTAGAATAATCATCAGGGTTATAGTTGTCATCTATAATTCCTTCTTCATTATTTGGATCGTCTTCGTTTTCTGATTCAACTTCAGTGTCTTCAGATATTAAGATCAAATTAATTCGTTCAATATCTTTTGGTTGTTCTGATATTTTATATGGAAAAACAGATACCTTTTTATTTTTTCCTGTTATGATATATGCATAAACATTAATAGCAAGGTTGTTTATTTTTTCTACTTTGGAAATTTGTGAAATTGGAGTGGGAAGTTCAATACCATCCATATTCAACTTACCCATGTGTTTGTTATAACTAGATATCCTAGTTGGATTATTTTTATTAGGCCACAAAGCAGAAACCAATGCCACTTCCAAGCACTTATTATCTTCATTATTAACATTAATTATTGCTTTTTTATCAGATACTACTTTAGGCAAAGGAATATATGAAGAACCTTTTAATGGTTCATACTTTGCAAAATTTAAGTAAAACGTAACACAGTGATCAATCTCCAATCCAGATGCTGTGTTTGTAACTCTTTCAAGGCTCTCTTGTATATAAGCAGATGATTCATCGTAA
This sequence comes from Cyrtodaria siliqua, assembly GCA_037043455.1. Taxonomy (NCBI): domain Eukaryota; kingdom Metazoa; phylum Mollusca; class Bivalvia; order Adapedonta; family Hiatellidae; genus Cyrtodaria; species Cyrtodaria siliqua. Next base: position 37,344 of record JAWPHD010011544.1, read on the forward strand.
AACTCATTTATTTTTTCAGAGGTTAAAATTGCATTTTGTTCACTATGTAATACTGCTGTGATGTATTTTTTGGTATCACCATCATCTTTGAATAAATTTACAGTGAGACCTAATTGAAACTTTAATCCATCCATCTTTGTCAGCTCTTTGCTTATTTGTTTTGTAATAATGGATTTTTTATCACGAAATAGTTTTTGAGGGTCTTTGTATTTCCCGGCAGATATTTCGTATGCTTTAAAATAGCCACACATTGGTTTGTCAACCAGTTTTAATTCTTCTTTAGATGTTCTATCATTAAGCTCTTTCAATTCATTTATTACATTGTCTCGTGATTTAGCATATTTCTGATTTTGCTCATCTTGTAATTTATCATATTTCTGCTTTTCTCGTTTACGTTGTTTCTTAGCACGTCGTCTCTTGCGTAAATTTTCTAATGTTTGAGAATTAACCTCTTTTGGAGTTTCCTTTGGAACTTCTTTAAGAGCATCTAGCCCCTTTCTAAGCTGATCATTATTAATTACTCCTTCCCGGTGTAATTGTAAAATGTAGTGAACGTCTTCGGTACTCATTCTTGTAATATATATCATATTATTTTTTTTATTTAATATAAAAAAATATTTATTATAACAAGTAAAAGAAAATGGAAAACACTAAGAAAATTGAAAACATTTGCCAATTTCTAAAAGTTGGAGATCACGAACCTTGTAAAAATAAACCAACAAAAGATTCAAACTACTGCAGTTTACATAAATTCAGATTAAAGCAAAGTAAAGTTTTACCGTGTCTAAAATGTGAAAAAGGTACAAGTGCAAAATATCAAATTTGTGTTGGTTGTGGTGCTCATATAGTTAGATTAAGACATAGATACTGGGAAGTAGTAAAGCCGTATATTGTTGAATGTAATAGGCTGAAACATATAGAAATTTGATTTTCTAGTAAAAAATCATATTTTATTATATTCGTGTTTATTCGTTGATTTGGGTGTAATTTTGATAACAAATTAACAAATTTGTTTTGTATTAAAGAAACATTTTATAATCATATTACAAAAAAAAGCAATATTTTTATAATTTTGACAACTTATAAAAAAAAAATAAACTTGCAATCTTCACTACCCCTATTTTAAAAAAGTTTTAATAAATCAAGTAAAATCACCATTTCATGATGATTTATTTAAAAAAAATTAAACTTGCAATCTTCACTACCCCTATTTTAAAAAAGTTTTAATAAATCAAGTAAAATCGCCATTTCATGGTGATTTATTATATATGTGTGTATTTTGGGGTCGTTCTGCTGCAATTCGAGGTAAAAAAAAATTACAACAGAAACCCCAATTTACATATATATTATGACAACACGAATAAACGACAATATGGAGTGGGTGAGTAATCGTAGCATGCAAAATACATGTTGACACAGTTCATAAAGTTTAAAAATCAACAATTATTGAATGCAGTGTTTCTTAGAATATATCAATAGTTCAATTGTCAAAATCATTTAAGTGATGCACATATTGAATTGTACAGAACGACATGTCAACAATTGTTTAATACAAGTTTATATGAGCATTTTATAATGACCTACACATCTCAATGAATACTCATATCAATAACATAGCAAACCGAAGCATATAATCTGTAATGACACATAGTGAAAGATCAGCGTTACATTGCCCCCGTCCAAAAATGGATTTGGTCCCCAAAGTAGTATGTTTTTATTTAAAACAAATGTTTTAACCTAATTACTGTACTTACATTTAGTAGTACTTTTGGATTTTTATTTATATCTTTACTTTATATCTTGTTGGTTAGAGATTAGATCATGGCGGAAATTTCGTTATTTACACTGTCCTGTTTTAATGGGATGACAGTAGGGTAAGTGTGAGGTTTGTTGCTCCCTAGAACCGGTTTAAACCCCCAGTAGCCTACTTTGCCACTGACCGTTCCAAGGCGGTAGCCCTATTGTCAACCCTTTTGTTTTTTTGTGATGTCGTTTGCATTTATTATTACTTTTGCCTTCTTGTTTGTCTGTTTTCGTGTTTATTTCTGTGTTTTGTGGTTGACCGTCCTCCTTGAATGCTACTTTCCCTGTCCGATCTTTTTATATTTCTTTCTTGGCATATATATATATAATGTAGTTTCAATATATATAAAATATTTTTCACTGTTAACTTTTTTTTTGTTGGAAATATCATAATGACATAATTATATCTATACATTAAAACATTATTAGTTTTAATAATGGTAAACACTGTTCGAACAAAAAAAATGATATGTTGAATTTTCTGTTTGATGGCGGTCTGTAGTCCATTACTGTAGTCCATTAAGCTGATAGAACTTGGCCTCGTAGTATAGTTCGTACAGATATTTTAACTCGTGTGGAAGGGTCCTAATATCACATTTTAAGTTTTCCCGTAGGAAGTTGAGCACGAATCGAAAATGCGAAGGGTCGCGATCAAACGACAGTCTATCTGGCGTAGACAATTTTATTGTTTTGTCTGCCTTTGTGGTTTTTTCCACCACTTTCGATACTGGTGCCATTACCGGTGTAGGACATGTCACCTTCCTGGGTGGTGACATTTCCAAATTCAGAGGGGCTTCCTGGGTTTCTTTTGGTGTAGTTTCCCTTTTTAAGTTTAATAAACCCACCTTGCTTCTCTATCTTCCATTGTCTGAATTTCTGATATGCCTGCCCTCTTCACCTCTGGTACCATCAGGAGCCATATATTCCATGTCTGCATTTGGCAACTATGTTTATAGTTTCTTCTGGTGAAGAGAGAAAAGCATAGAAGACACTGGTAGGAGAAGCCACTGTGTTTTTTATGTACGTGACGCATGATGGCATGGTATTTCGGAAACTTTACGTTCCGGCAGATTGTACAAACGTACTGAAAATAAAAGAATATAAAATCGTGTCACTGAAATGTTCAATTTATCACCTGCTAGTACGGTACATTTATACATATGCATATTATCCAAGATGTGTGACTTCCCTCATATGGTTTTAACCTATCATGGTGTACCACTTTTGCCTTTGACCGTGGGCTTAGTTGGATTCTATAGATTGCCATTGTGATAACATATGGACCCACCCAAGGACGGGATAGTTTAACACTTCGCCCTGGTTTTGCTGTGGACAGAATATCCATACCAAATCACCTTTTGAATACACATTTTGTTTGTTCTGTGATCATACTGTTTCTTTTGTGTATCACTGGCCATTGTACTGTGTTTACGGGCTATTTCATGAATATCCCATATTGTTTGTTCCAGTTCATGGCCGTAGTCACTCTCCATATTACTGTTTGATTGATCTGGTACTCCCCTAACCAGATCTAATGGTACATATATGTCTCGACCAAACATCATAGTTGACGGAGAAAATCCAGTACTTTCATGTTTTGCAGTATTGTAAGCCATTGTGACTATGGGTAGGTATTGGTCCCAATCTTTTTGATAGCTTGATACAAATGATGCCAAAATATTTTGTACTGTACGATTTGCCCTTTCAACCAGACCATCTGACTGTGGTCTCATGGAAGTTGTTCTTGTTTTTCCTGAGCCAAGTATTTTACACATTTCTTTAAAGACAAGAGAACTGAAGTTAGATCCTTGATCTGAGTGAGTTTGGAGGGTTACACCAAATATCGATATGAATCGCTCAACATATATTGTTGCAACTGTAGTAGCTTTCTGGTTCTCAACCGGAATAGCCAAGAGCCATTTTGTAAAGTAGTCTGATATCATGAGAATATATCTGTTACCTGTGTTACTAACGGGTAAGGATCCCATGATATCAATACCTACTCGTTCTAATGGTGCACCTACATTATACTGCCTCATAGCAGATTTTGTCCTTTTAATTGGTCTTTTTCGTGATGCACATACATCAAATTTCTTGCACCAATTCTCCACATATGTACGCATGCGAACCCAAAAGAAACGTTTTTGCACTTTATAAAGTGTTTTCTTCACCCCAATGTGACCACCTGTTGGACTGTCGTGTAATTCTTGCATAATTTTGGCTAACATTGCACGTGGTGCTACGACGTGCCATTCTATTAGTTTGCCATTGTCACTTTCCCATTTGCGATATAAAATATATTTTTAATTATCATGGAATCAAATCGATTCCAGTAATCTTTTAACTCTACTGAGAGTGGCGCAACCTCCTGCCACTCTGGTTTCCTATTTTGATTTTTCCATTGACTAAGGAGTCCAATTGATGGATCTGCATTCTGTAAGTCAATAACTACCTGCATATCTAGAGCGTCATACGATACCATACTATTATCACTACTATCACCACAAGTACGAACATCACTTTGTTCTTGGTTGTATTTGTGTATAAAGTAGTTTTCAATAAAGGTTCAGATTTTACTTCATACTCGGTGTTAATTGACCGGGTTTGAATTTTGACGCAAGTATAGGCTTCTGGGTGCAAAGCGACCATATTTGAAGACTCCCTAATGCTTATTTCACCGTCAATATCCTCATCTATCTGACCACCCATAATGCTAGGTATAGTGTTAACTGTGCAGGCTTCTTGTCGCACAGTGACCAAATAAGAAGGATCCCTACAACATGTATCATTAATAATAACCTGCCCATCTAAACCCGTTTTAACAGTATTCCTGCAAATATTGACTTTTCCAGACATTTTTGCATTTGCGTCGTAAAGTGTACTGTTAGGACCATTCAACTTGTATTCCAATCCTGCATACCTGTCTTCAGCTCTATCGCAATAGCTACATCCCTTTGATATACATGGCCTTCTAGACAACGCATCGTTGGAATAAACACGGCCTGCACGATATGTTATCTCACAATCATATGTGGACACAATTTCAATCCATCGAGCCATCTGCCATTCTGGTTTCTTAAAGTTCATAAGTCATTTTAAGGCTCCATGGTCGCTTCGTACGAGAAAGTGAGCACCATAAAGAAAATGATGAAAGTGCTTAACTGCACTGACGACAGCCAACAACTCACGTCTCGTTACACAATAGTGTCTCTCTACTTTAGACATGCATTTGCTGTAATACGAGATAACGGTCTCTTCCCCATTTTGCACTTGGGAGAGAACAGCACCAATACCAACATTGCTAGCATCTGTATCTAAAATAAATGTACCCTCACTGATTGGATAGGATATTATTGGAGCACCAATAAGAGCGTATTTTAATGCTCGAAAAGCAATATCAAACTCGGGTGTCTAAACAAACTTTGCACCTTTTTCCGTTAATTTATGTAACGGTTTGGCAATGGTTGCAAACTTGAGCACAAACCGTCTATAGTAGAAGCATAAACCTAAAAAGCTCATTGTCTCGTTAACACTTTTTGGTGTAGGCCCATATTTGACATCGGCTATTTTCTTTGGATCTGTTGCTACACCAGTCTCACTGACAACGTGACCTAAGAATGCAACTTCTTTTTGTAATAAGTTACACTTTTAGGACTTAGTTTAAGGTTAGACTCACTTAACCTAGTAAAAACTTGGTCAAGATTTACCATGTGTTCTTCAAATGTTTTTGAAAACACTACTATATCATCTAGATATACTAAGCATAGTGTCCAGGTTAAACCCGACAGAACCCTTTCCACCAACCTTTCAAATGTTGCAAGGGCATGGCATAGGCCAAAGGGCATGGCGGTAAATTGCCAGAGACCACTGCCATGTATTGAAAATGCAGTTTTGGGGCGGTCTTTTTCTGCCATACCAACTTGCCAGAACCCGGATTTTAAGTCCAGCGTACTGAACCAGGCTGAACCAGATAGTGCTTCCAACGTGTCAACAATTCGAAGTGGTTGATTGTACAATCGTTTAATTTTCTGAAATCGCAGCAAAACCTTATGGAACTATCAGGTTTTGTCACCATAACTATTGGACTACTCCAGGGGCTATGTGAGGGTTCTATAATACCCTGGTCTCTCATATTCATGATTTCCTGCTCAGCGGCTAAGCGTTTAGCTAATGGAACACGATATGGCATTTGTTTTATAGGCTTAGTCTGACCCGTGTCGATTGTGTGCTCGACCAAATGTGTTCGACGCAAATCATCATCAGATTTTGAGAAAAGATTTCCATGTTTAAAGCTACACAATCCCGATAAAATAATGCAATTTCAAGTTTTTTTAAACGTAAGAACGCCTATAGATGAAGTTCTTTGCTGGCTGTGTTGTCTACATTGTTTAGGCTGGTATATTGTCATAGCGTTTATCGAGGCATTTGCATAATAGGCGTGATAAACGCTTCGGTAACTTTGAAATTGTACCACCCAGTGATTACGGGTATATAAGCCTAAACGTTTATATAGCAATTTGCTCAGATATCCGATAACTACAGACTATTCAACTCGATGAGGATATTTAATGGCGTGCAATGTAACTATATACATGTTTGTATTGTTGAACGAAAGGGAACAAGTAAAATGCGTAAGGCATCACTATGTAGAGAATTGTAAACACTTACCCGCGTATTCCACATATGTTCCATATATTGTATATACTTATTTCCTAAAATATCCTTCAAATAATCCAAAATCACACACGTATTATACATGTATACATATACAGAGAGCGTGTATCAGTAGCCAATAGTATGTAACGTGAAATACATGCTCAAGTGTTGACTCGGGACAGGGAGAAATTATTGTTTACAATGAGACACTTGAAGGATATTGTTAAAATTAAGTTATATATATGGAATTTTCTTTTGTTGGAAAAAGACCAGCAATATTATTTCTCGAAAATCGTAGTTTTCAGGATGTGAGGAAGGGGTATACACATGAAGGTCGCCCATCCGTCTATTCTTCAGTTGCACTTTTCAATTCCGGAGCTTCTTGGGAAAATAATAAGAGTCACAATTCGTAAAAAAAGGGATCGATCTTGCGTGCGAGCTTTTGTGGGTGCGTGCCTAAACCGTGCTTGTGTGCGTGCTATTATGCATATGTTTGTTAATATTTGAATCTAACGCATTTGAAAGGCATTTGAATACTTCTTCTTCATAAAAAAGAAAAATCATAAAAAAAAGCCGATTGACAATGTCGTATTAATTAAGTTACTTTACATAAATATGCTCAATCGCGAAGACTGCTAATATCACGGTGGATAGACGTAACGGACCCTGGTTGCTCAAAACTGCGTTACCTTGATTCTGGTTGCACTTGTAACGGACCCTGGTTGGTAAATGGACACTGGTGTCAAAAAGTTCGAACATAAAGATACAGTATCGTATGTATAAGAAAAAAACTTTATGCGACGGAACTTATGAATATCATATCCTTCGAAATTCATTTTTTTATGTACAACAAATGCAGAATAATTCCTAACAAGCTTACTCTTAACCGGTCGATACAAAGTTGATGACTTTAAAAAGCCAAACGTCCATATGTTCTCTCTGACTGATTTAATGTGATCCCAAACTGGTTTGCAACTGCTGTTGTTCAATAAAGATAACAGTTTAGTCTAAAAATCTGCAAATATATACATCATGTCTAAATTTCAGAGCACCGGACCCTGGTTGCTTTGTAAAAAATGCTTGAGATTCTGGCAACGGACACAATCTGTATATTTGGCACCGGATCCTGGTTGATAGATTGTTTTCTATATACCTTCAGATTAAAGAGAAAACGACGATCGGGACTATGGCTCCACCGAAACAAACAATAAAAAAACCATCTATCGGTTGCATGGTGTTTTAAGTCATCTTCAGCACATTTTAGGTTATATATGATGGTCGATTATTTCGTGGGGGAGGCAAGGCAGACCATCCACATTTTCATAAGTAGGACAAGTACTGCATGCCTCATGAAATCTGGGAACGAGCTGGATTCGTACCCATGACCGTAGCGGTGAACTTGAAACAGTGCCTCACCACTCTGGACCACCGATACTAAAATCATTCATGCGACAGCATGATGGAAAATAAAAAAAAGAACAGCCCAATATTGAATGTAGAGGTTGTGATCTTGTTATAGTGTCGTTCAAGGTTCAATACTAAACAAATGTACTCCGGACCTACGTTCGTGTATATACGTTTGCGCCTTGAGATAATTCTCTCTTCACGACCTGTCTTCCGTCGACAGTACCCTAAAATAAGCTATGGGCCCGCAATAGACATTAACCAAACTTACTTTCCCCGCAGCGCGCTGCATGACGGTTTTTGTCGCCGTTTTACACGACAATGACCTCAAACAGTTTTTATATTTGTAACCGAAGGCCCCGGGTTTATTCCTCCGTGGTGCCACTGAGTTTCGTCGGTGTGTTCTTGGGCAAGACACTTTCCCTTAGCCTCGTCTGTCAGATGGGGACGTAAACCGGGCGGTCTCGTGTATCGGTCTGTCCTCCGAGCACGTTAAAGAACCATAGGAATCTATTCCATAATAAGGGTAGGGCACGGTTCCCGGATTCCTATGTATCCTTCCTCTCTTTCTGGGGCGGCTCTAAATAATCTATACTGTGTTGATGATCCGTTAAACAACATTCAATATTTAAAAAAGGCTTATTCAAAAGGCATTATCTTAGAGCACGCAGCTGTGTACACACTGTCTGTAAAAATCCGAAAATTAAAAAAACAACACAATACATAAAAAAAACAAAAAAACAACAACAATCAAAGGAAAAAGTAGGGGCGAGAGGATATAAGGATTCAGACTATATCATCAACATCTCAGCGTCAAATAAGATATAAAATAGTGGGAGAAAACGAACCACAGCGTATCTGGGAATAAAACAATATTTATAGCCGGTCGCCCAAAAGAATGGAAGGATACATACAAATCCGAGAAGCTGCCCTAATCTTACTTACGAATATATTTTCCTTTGAGCAAATTGTTCCAAGGATAGACTCCGAAACACAGAACCGGTGTACATACCAATCCGACGGACGAGAATAAAGGAACATGTTTTACTCAATAATACACAGAAGAAATTGACTTGCGGCGATAAGGCTTCATCCGGGTCAAATGCAACATGCTATCAAGTAGACCACGCCAGCCCCATTGAAGTGTACGAGTTCCTCGCCGATGTTAAATGTAAAAATCTTTAAAATATCTCAGCACATTGTTTTTTTCCATAAGTTGACCCCCGCATAAACCCCACCCAATTGAAAATGTCGCAGCTTTATCTTCCACTGCTGATATCCGACCGAGATATTTCGAACAGGGGAACATATCTAGTCGTTTTTGGACTAGGGTTTTTTCAAAAAATTCGAGCATGCTAGAAGCCGCAACAGATCGTCACTGACGAAATGTATCACTACGCTAACAGACAGAGAGAGAGTCAGCTGTCATTTTGATTGGGTGTTCATTCGCATAAAAGAGATAAACACATCCCACTCACTGTATGCATACTGGCCTTGTGTAGAGAAGAAATAGTTCTCCGGATCAGACAAATACCATCTAAATCGTAAATAAGCTGTGGGAAATGGAAAGAAAATTGAAGAATGTGATGTTTGGGCCTATGCTTTTTTTCTACTAACTTACGGGCCAGTTTTCATTCAAAATTACTTTACAAATCAGTAAATTTAGGAAAGGAAAATTACTAGTATTTGAACTTAATTGTTATACTAAAACTTTCGGTTTTTAGTTAACACTTACCCTGTCTTACAGACGGAAGCTGACATCTTTCATATTTTCTTTGATTTTGAAATATTATCAATCAGAATTTTAATGTTCAGATTGCCAATTCATACATTTGTGTTGCATTTCTTTTGCAATATTGGGGCCCACCCCGAAACATTGGGGTGTGGAGTCCTCCGGCTCTTACGCCTAGGTTTATAAGACTATACAGAAACTCTCTCTCAATGCCTTCCACCCCACTCCTTCCTTCCCCCACTCTCTCTCTCAATGCCTTCCACTCCACTCCTTCCTCCCCCCCACTCTCTCTCCCCTTTTCTCACTTTTTTCCCTCCCTCCCTACCTCTCGCTTTCTTTCTTTCTCTGTATCTCTCTTTCTCTGTGTGTGTCTCTCTCTCTTTCCTTCTCCCTCTTTTTGACTCTCTATGTCTCTCTCTCTGTCTGTGTCTCTCTGTGTCTCTCTATCCATTTTATTTTCAATTTCAAAATTTCAATTCATGCATAAATTAAGAGGAATTCATTAAAACTATGTTGATTTATAATCTACTAATATATGTAAACCATGCATGCATAACTTGACATAACAAATACTATATCTCCATCTTTACCATTAGTTACGAGCCTCTACCAATATTCCAATTTCGATAAACAATGTCTCCCTTGTGTTTTGTGTCAATATACACTACACACAAACACACACACACACACATACACATAAAAATGGAGGATTATTTGTATATAATAGTTTCTTTGATGCAACGCGATAGTTGGAAAGGCTACGTTTAATTATAGGTTTTGTTTTGGATTATATATAAATATGGACTTATAAGGTTGTTTGAGTAAGTACATCTATAGCTTCCTTTTCAATTTCTTATGACTTGTATTTCCTATTAGGTATTTCTACTGAAGATTGGTCTCATCAGATCGGTGGTAAAATGCCGTCTGCTAAAATCCACTTTTATACCCGTTATAAGACCAGTGGTCGATTCACAAAGTACCTGAAGCGTCTCATACATTACCGCCTTATCTCATTAATATTCAGTGAATTTAGGTAGTGCGCATGTTGTATATATGAACCCACACGTATACAGTAATCACTTAGTACAACATGCGTAATAACCGTTATATTTGTTCAGTTCTAGTGTGCCTTTTATCGGGATTGTGTAGCTTTAAGTAACATCTGTTTGAAATAATTTCTTTGCTTTGCTGATAAGTGTTTGGTGGCTTTTTCGTATAATCCTGTTAAATGAGATGGAATTGTGGTACTGTTGTCAGATTCAGGTATATTTGTGCGTACTGATTCTACATTTTTATTTTCGGGCAATTCCACACATTCAGGTAGCAGCTATTGTATTTCGATATAGGGTATACGGCTGTTTGGTTAAGTTCGCCACCCTTATTGGTATTTCACCTCTGGTTAGGTCTGCCAATGCTTTTGCGACTAATAGCCCACTTTTTTCTACGAAACTGGGATTTGGTTATGTAAGATCAATAGTTTTCCTAATTAGGTCAACAGGTTTCCCTCGAATAATTACTTACGTCTCGAGGGGAATGACAATAGTGTCCGTAACTGCAATTCTGCAGCAGGAAGGATATTTATTCCCATCCTTCATAAAACACGGTATATTTTCACCGTTCAGTCTGACATTTCTTACTAAGCATAATATCACATTTACTGGTATTTAGTAAATCTATGCCTATAATACCATCATTTTGAATGTTCGCTAATAGAACATCATGGTTAAACGTTTGTGTACTTATTGTAATATTGACATTCATTTTGCCAATAAATGGAGGAACCTCCCCTGTTGCAGTTACCATCCCCATTTTAACATACTCTATATTTGGTCTATCTGAAATGGGCCATTTGCTCGCATGATTGTCACATTTGAACCCGTATCTACCAACATTGAAATATTTTGATTGTGTATTTTCGCCAAAACGAAAAATCCATCATCATTAGAAAACACATATGTATGTCCTACTATTTTTGGGTCGGACCTGTCGAGTGTAGTTGCGCATTGGTCCGTTGACTCAACCTTTGATCGTTTCCCTGAGCGTTTTGGATATGCGCAGGGCCTTGTTCGCCCCTTATATTCCCATTTCGGTTGTAATTACCGTTATTTGAAAATCGTCGGGCATGATCTCTACTGTCATTTGTTCTTTGATTGTATTTTTCATTTGGCCTGTAATTTGCCCAAAAATCACCCGATCGATTTTCCGATCGCTGTTGGTAATATTCATGTTTTTTAATTCACTAACTAAACGAGATAGTTGGTGAAATAACTCATCTAGTTTTTTATTGGTGTCATTAAGAACGCTCGGTTCTTCTTTTATAGTGGGTTCCACAAATCGAACATGGTGCTTACTCCTATTTCTATCGGCAATTCTATGTGCTTCTAGTCGGACAGCAATTCTCTCTGCCTCGTTTTTGTTTTTGGGACCTACCTCCCGTAAACGAAGCATTATCTCTGTGTCTGGCAATGCGTCAATAAAATAGTCAAGTGCCAATAAACCGACCACGCTGAGTGATGCACTTGGGTAAGCTTTTCTAGTGAGCTTTTTATTGATTGTGCCATTTCAGGGATAGCTTCATTTTTATCTAAAACCCTACTTTCTAGTTTTGAGCGATATATCTCGGCTCTATAGACAGACCCGAATCTGTTATTTAGTGCCTCCACAAGACATGTATAATCTCTTCGTCTTTGCGGATCTAAATCGTTCAAAAGGGCCCTCGCCCCACCAGTCAGACCACTCGCTAAATATAGGGACTTTGTTTGATAATCCCACCTATTTAGATCAGATATGATGTTAAACTGAGTCAGATACTCGTCAACAGCAGCGGATCCATCATAGGTTTGTGACCTTAGTGTGCCACCTACATGTGTATATGGACCTGGATATGTTTGAGGTATTTGTAAATTGTAATGGCCTGTTGGTGAACTGCCAAAATTAATACAACTCAATGATCTTGGTCGACCTGGTAAAAAGGGTGATGGGTTTTGTGTGGGACCGCTTATGTGACTACGTTGGGGCGTACTGCTCCTTGGCCCCGCCCTAGGTTCTCGTTTATTCCCCGAGGGTAAAGCATTTCTTCCGGACCAGGTAAATTAAAGTTATCCCAGAATTTTGTGTTTGTTTACTTATTTCCCTCCCATCAGTATGATCAACTTTCCTATGTAAATTGTCTAACCTTGCAGCCTTGAACTTGCGTTTTCACGGACTGAATATTTTTCTGTAACTCAGTGCTAATTAGGTTCATGTGTTTTTCCAATATGCCCAAAAATTCTCAATCTCCGGCATATTTTCTAGAATTTATTGATCGTCCCTCATTGTCACTATTCTCAATATAAATTGATTCCTCTTCACATATGTCGTGTGGGGTTATATTGACCTCGCGCCCGTTTGTTTTGAATGTAATAATATTTGAATCTGTTGAGTCCTCCATATTTTCTAATTTAACAAATATAATTTTAGCCACCTATATCAGAGAATTTGTTTTTACTTTTTAACCCAAACTATATTTTGCCGATAGTTCGATTTGCCGAAATTCGCCAATATGAATTTATAGGCCTATCCTATTAAAGAAGGATAAAAATATCGGAAATTAAAGTTAATCCCAGAATTTTGTGTTTGTTTATTTATTTCCCTCCCATCAATATGATCAACTTTCCTATGTAAATTGTTTAATTTATTTTCAAATTCCAAGAGGCAGCCTTGAACTTGTGTTTTCATGGACTGAATATTTTTCTGTAACTCAGTGCTAATTAGGTTCGTGTGTTTTACCAATATGCCCAAAAATTCTCAATCTCCGGCATATTTTCTAGAATTTATTGATCGTCCCTCATTGTCCCTCATTGTCACTATTCTCAATATAAATTGATTCCTCTTCACACATGTCGTGTGGGGTTATATTGACCTCGCGCCCGTTTGTTTTGAATGTAATAATATTTGAATCTGTTGAGTCCTCCATATTTTCTAATTTAACAAATATAATTTTAGCCACCAATATCAGAGAATTTGTTTTCACTTTTTAACCCAAACTATATTTTGCCAATAGTTCGATTTGCCGAAATTCGCCAATATGAATTTATAGACCTATCCTATTAAGTTGTGTAGACTTCCTAAATGCCTTATCCATTTTAATTGACAAGTTTTGGCAAACATATTAATTTCTCTTCTAACAAAAATTATCCCACCGCTGCCACCATTTTGTAATGCCGAACTCCCGGCTTTTAACCAACTTCGGCATATATTGGAAATAGACCTGTTTAATACCGGGTTATTAATTATTACCACAAGGGTTCGTCTGACTATTGGCTTTTGGCTACACTTTTAATTACTTGGTAAGGAAATGAAAACCTGGAGGCTAGAAGTAAAGTTTCATGTTTAACTTTTTATTCGACATTTAGACTATTTATTATGCCTTCTCGATATTTAAACATGAAAATTATATCAGAACATGATTTAACAAACATTTGGTAACGTGGCATAAATGAACAACATACATTTAAAGGTGTAGCTACCCACTCTGAGTGATTTTTAGTATTTAGTCCAAGTTTTTATGACTTTTTGTCAATTGCCTAAAAGCGGCGGATGTTTACAAATGCGTAGGGCCTATTTTGAGATTTTCCGGAGTTGGAGAATTTTGGTATATATTGGCACCATTGTATTTATCAAGTACTTTCAGTACTATTTTTAATGCTGTACCAATATACCTCTTCAGTGGATGCGTCCATGATGGTCTATAATATACCAATTGGCAATATTTGGAAATAGGCGAAAAATGTGTGTCTTTGGTACTTAGACCATACACATCGAGTGGTGAATAAACAAAAAAATAGTAATGCGTCATAACGGTGTCAATCGCTACATCTAGAAACATAGCTTGAATGAAAAACTTCGAGTAATTCGAATGAACCAGAAACTTTGGAAAGTTTTGGATCAGTCAAAAAGTTATTTACTGGAATAAAACAATATTAATGAATGTCATAAAGTAACAGTGGAAGCAATCGTTCTAAATTCAATTGCGAAATGAATTCTACCGATGGTGATTTATGACAACGCGAATAAACGACTATATGGCGACTCGGAGTGGGTGATTAATCTTAGCATGCAAAATACATGTTGACACAGTTCATAAAGTTTACAAATCAACAATTATTGAATGCAATGTTTCTTAGAATATATCAATAGTTCAATAGTCAAAATCATTTAAGTGATGCACATATTGAATAGTACAGAACGATATGTCAACATTTGTTTAACACAACTTTATATCAGCATTTTATAATAACCTACACAACTCAGTGAATACTCATATCAATAACATAGCAAACCAAAGCATATAAGCTGTAATGACACATAGTGAAAGATCAGCGTAACAATATGATTGCTGATTTGTGCCATGTCGTGTTGGCGTGTTGGCGGGACCTAGACATGACTACACGACAGCACGACAAATACAAATACCTTATTTGTCTTGGCGTCGTATTGACATGGTGCACATCAGCCACCATATCAAGATGCGTTGCCTGTATAAAAGCGGATGACGGATACACCAAGTCTTAATTTTGGGACTTTCTACTCTGGAACTGGGCCTTTTTCATTCGAATAAAATGTATTGATTTTGTTGTTTGTGTTTTGTTAAATTGTCCCAGAATATCATTATGGTATAATTCATGTATAATATAACATGTGTTTGGATCAAATCAGTACATTAAAATGGATTTTACAACAGTTTATCCAAGTGTTGCGTATTCAAGGTTATCTAAGTACCTTCAGCCCTTTTGTAATTTAAATATACACTGAACACAATTTCTAAGTATTAACTTTTGTATCTTAAATAATTTTATTATTTTAAATATATTTTAGAATAGATATGTGATAAGTATTTTGTTTTGACCCATAGTTTGTAAAACATTTAATTTTTGTTTAAATTGTTACGTCTTTTGAGAGTTACCCTCCCTTTATATGAAAACATGAAATGTGCTGATAAAACACATAACATGAGTCAAAGATCGCTTAAAGATATACAATTCTTAAAATTGGTATGAAATAATAGAATAAAACATAAATATTTGACCCATTTATCGCAGATTCTCCGTCTATAAAAAAACGAAATATTTATAATCTTAAATTACCTCCCTTTAAATTGAATATTGTTTGAAATTCAAGTAACTGTAATTCATCGTTAACATTAAATATTTCGAAAAATTCTTTTGCAAACTCATTTGTAGTGGTAATGCTAGTAAAACATGATGTCAAAATAATTTTAAACTGGCATATTTTAGAATTAGGGACATCGAAATCTTCACTAATTCGAAGTACTTAATAAAATCCTATATACCCAGTTGTATAAGTGTTATAACTTATTTTTAAGAAAACACATTGACTCAAAAGTTTTAAAATATGTTCATGCAATCAGAGCAGACGATTTACACTCGTTATTTTGCAGTTTAACCGTATCTCGAATCAAGCTCAAAATACACAAAACAATGAGAATATTATTGACATATTCTTAGGTTGGTACTTAGCAATTTGGTTTAGTATAGTTAATAGAAAACATCTTTCCTTCTGTCAAGAGTATATTTGTAAACGCATTCTTTTAGGCAATCATCGAAAACAAATGTTATGTTTTTTTGCAGAGATTCACTTTAATCACAGTTTATTCACTTGTAAAATACAAATACACATACGTGTGGTCCGAAATTGCCCATATCTCTGCTTCGACATAAAATGTCATGCAACATATTCAGATAATAACGATTTCCCCCAAAGTTAAACTCCTAGAACATTTTAATGAATATGATACACAGAATATACATCGGGAACGATGTTATATAAGTCAATTTTCCTGCAGCCGAGGTGTCCAGGATTAGACCAAGGTCACCGGAGTCGATGAGATGAACTCCTAAAACAAGAAAATAGAGACTATTTGAAATACAGACAGTAGAACATACATGTTACTCATAGTTACCTTTAATAAAGGCAAAGCTATTTCAGATATATAAATTTATTATTCAAAGAGCCACAACTCGGGAAATACTCTTTTGATTGGAACACCGCAACAGTGTTGTTAAACGGTTAATCAACACATTTTAGGTTATTTAGAGCCTCCTCAGAAAGAGGGGAAAAGATACATAGCCTCCTCAGAAAGAAGGGGAAGGATACATAGCCTTCTCAGAAAGAGGGGGAATGGATACATAGCCATCTAAGAAAGAATGGAAGGATACATAGCCTCCTCTGAAAGAAAGGAAGGATACATAGCCTTCTCAGAAAGAGGAGAAGGATACATAGCCTCCTCAGAAAGAGGGTGACGGATACATAGCCTCCTCAGAAAGAGGGGAAGGATATATAGCATTCTCAGAAAGAGGGGGAAAGATACATAGCCTCCACAGAAAGAGAGGGAAGGATACATAGCCTCCTCTGAAAGAGGGGGAAGGATACATAGCACCTCAGAAAGAGGGGGGAGGATACATAGCCTCCTCAGAAAGAGAGGAAGGATACATAAACTCCTCAAAAAGAGGGGGAAGGATACATAGCCTCCTCAGAAATAGGGGAAGGATACATAATTCCTCAGAAAGAGGGTGACGGAAACATAGCCTCCTCAGAAAGTGTAGGACGGATACATAGCCTCCTCAGAAAGAGGGAGAAGGATACATAGCCTCCACAGAATGAGAGGGAAGGATACATAGCCTCCTCTGAAAGAGGGGGAAGGATACATAGCCCCGAAGAAAGAGGGGGAAGGATACATAGCCTCCTCAGAAAGAGGGGAAGGATACATAGCCTTCTCAGAAAGAGGGAGAAGGATACATAGCCTCCACAGAATGAGAGGGAAGGATACATAGCCTCCTCTGAAAGAGGGGGAAGGATACATAGCCGCGACGAAAGAGGGGGAAGGATACATAGCCTCCTCAGAAAGAGGGGGAAGGATACATAGCCTCCTCAGAAAGAGGAGAAAGATGCATAGCCTCCTCAGAAAGAGGGGAGGGATACATAGCCTACTCAGAAAGAGGGGAAGGATACATAGCCTCCTCTGAAAGAGGGGGCAGGATACGTAGCCTCCACAGAAAGAGAGGGAAGGATACATAGCCTCCTCTGAAAGAGGGGGATGGATACATAGCCCCTCAGAAAGAGGGGAAAGGATACATAGCCTCCTCAGAAAAAGGGGAAGGATACACAGCCTCCTCAAAAAGAGGAGGAAGGATACATAGCCTCCACATACAGAGAGGAAGGATACATAGCCTCCTCAGAAAGAGGGGGAAGGATACATAGCCTCCTCTGAAAGAGGGGGAAGGATACGTAGCCTCCACAGAAAGAGAGGGAAGGATACATAGCCTCCTCTGAAAGAGGGGGATGGATACATAGCCCCTCAGAAAGAGGGGAAAGGATACATAGCCTCCTCAGAAAAAGGGGAAGGATACACAGCCTCCTCAAAAAGAGGAGGAAGGATACATAGCCTCCACATACAGAGAGGAAGGATACATAGCCTCCTCAGAAAGAGGGGGAAGGATACATATCCTCCTCTGAAAGAGGGGGAAGGATACATAGCCCCTCAGAAAGAAGGGAAGGATACGAAACCTCCACAGAAAGAGGGGAAAGGATACATAGCCTCCTCAGAAAGAGGGTAAAAGATACATAGCCTCCTCAGAAAGAGGGGAAGGATACATAGCCTCATCAGAAAGAGGGGGAAGGATACATAGCCTCCACAGAAAGAGGGGGCAGGATACATAACCTCCTCAGAAAGAGGGGGCGGATACATAGCCTCCACAGAAAGAGGGGGACGGATACATAGCCTCCTCAGAAAGACTGGGACGGATACATATCGTCCTCAAAAAGAGGGTGAAGGAAACATAGCCCCCTCAGAAAGAGGGGAAGGATACGAAGCCTCCACAGAAAGAGGGGAAGGATAGATAGCCTCCTCAGAAAGAGGGGAAGGATACATAGCCTTCTCAGAAAGATGGGAAGGATGCATAGTCTCCTAAAAAAGAGGGGGAAGGATACATAGCCTCATGAGAAAGAGGAAAAGGATACATAGCCTCCTCAGAAAGAGGGGAAGGATACATAGCCTTCACAGAAATAGGGGAAGGATACATAGCCTCCACAGAAAGATGAGAAGGATACATAGCCTCCTCAGAAAGAGGGGTAAGAATACGTAGCCTCCTCAGAAAGAGGGGAAAGGATGCATAGCCTCCTCAGAAAGCGGGGGAAGAATACGTAGCCTCCTCAGAAAGAGGGAAGGATACATAGCCTCCTCAAAAAGAGGGGGACGGATACAGAGCATCCTCAGAAAGAGTAGGACGGATACATAGCCTCCTCAGAAAGAGGGGGAAGGATACATAACCTCCACAGAAAGAGAGGGAAGGATACATACCTCCTCTGAAAGAGGGGGAAGGATACATAGCCCCTCAGAAAGAGAGGGGAGGATACATAGCCTCCTCAGAAGGAGAGGAAGGATAGATCGCCTCCTCAAAAAGAGGGGGAAGGATACATAGCCTCCTCAGAAAGAAGAGAAGGATACATAATTACTCAGAAAGAGGGTGACGGATACATAGCCTCCACAGAAAGAGGGGGACGGATACATAGCCTCCTCAGAAAGTGTAGGACGGATACATAGCCTCCTCAGAAAGAGGGAGAAGGATACATAGCCTCCACAGAAAGAGAGGGAAGGATACATAGCCTCCTCTGAAAGAGGAGGAAGGATACATAGCCCCGCAGAAAGAGGGGGAAGGATACATAGCCTCCTCAGAAAGAGGGGAAGGATACATAGCCTCCTCAAAAAGAGGGGGGAAAGATGCATAGCCTCCTCAGAAAGAGGGGAAGGATACATAGCCTCCTCAAAAAGAGGGGAATGATACATAGCCTCCTCTGAAAAAGGGGGAAGGATACATAGCATCCACAGAAAGAATGGGAAGGATACATAGACTCCTCTGAAAGAGGCGTATGGATACATAGACCCTCAGAAAGAGTGGAAAGGATACATAGCCTCCTCAGAAAAAGGGGAATGATACATAGCCTCCTCAAAAAGAGGGGGAAGGATACATAGCCTCCACATACAGAGAGGAAAGATACATAGCCTCCTCAGAAAGAGGGGGAAGGATACATAGCCTCCTCTGAAAGAGAGGGAAGGATACATAGCCCTTCAGAAAGAAGGAAAGGATACGAAGCCTCCACAGAAAGAGGGGAAAGGATACATAGCCTCCTCAAAAAGAGGGGGAAGGATACATAGCCTCCACAGAAAGAGAGGAAGGATACATAACCTTCTCAGAAAGAATGGAAGGATACATAGCCTCCTCAGAAAGAGGGGAATGATACAAAGCCTCCTCAGAAAGAGAGGAAGGATACATAGCCTCCTCAGAAAGAGGATAAGGATAAATAACCTTCTCAAAAAGAGGGGGAAGGATACATAGCCTCCTCAGAAAGAGGAGAAGGATACATAGCCTCCTCTGAAAGAGGGGGAAATATACATATCGTCCACAGAAAGAGGGAAGGAAACATAGCCTCCTCAAAAAGTGAGGGACGGATACATAGCATCCTCAGAAAGAGTAGGACGGATACATAGCCTCCTCAGAAAGAGGGGGAAGGATACATAACCTCCACAGAAAGAGAGGGAAGGATACATACCTCCTCTGAAAGAGGGGGAAGGATACATAGCCCCTCAGAAAGAGGGGGTAGGATACATAGCCTCCTCAGAAAGAGAGGAAGGATACATAGCCTCCACAAAAAGAGAGGAAGGATACATAACCTTCTCAGAAAGAATGGAAGGATACATAGCCTCCTAAGAAAGAGGGGAATGATACAAAGCCTCCTCAGAAAGAGAGAAGGATACATAGCCTCCTCAGAAAGAGGGGAAGGATACATAGCCTCCTCAGAAAGAGGAGAAGGATACATAGCCTCCTCTGAAAGAGGGGGAAGGATACATATCGTCCATAGAAAGAGAGGGAAGGATACATAGCCTCCTTTGAAAGAGGGGGAAGGATACATAGCCCCTCAGAAAGAGGGGGAAGGATACATAGCCTCCTCAGAAAGAGGGGGAAGGATACATAGACTTTTCAGAAAGAATGGAAGGATACATAGCCTCCTCGGAAAGAGATAAAGGATACATAGCCTCCTCAGAAAGAGGGGAAGGATACATAGCCTCCTCAGAAAGAGGGTGACGGATATATAGCCTCCTCAGAAAGAGGGGAAGGATACATAGCCTTCTCAGAAAGAATGGAAGGATACATAGCCTCCTCAGAAAGAAGGGAAGGATACATAGCCTCCTCAAAAAGATGGGGAATGATACATAACCTCCTCTGAAAGAGGTGAAGGATACATAGCCTCCTCTGAAAGTGAGGAAGGATACATAGCCTTCTCCAAAAGAATGGAAGGATACATAGCCTCCTCAGAAAGAGGGGAAGGATACATAGCCTCCTCAGAAAGAGGGGGAAGAATATGTTGCCTCCACAGAAAGAGGGGAAGGATACATAGCCTCCTCAGAAAGAGGGGAAGGATACATAGCCTCCTCAGAAAGAGGGGAAGGATACATAGCCTCCTCAGAAAGAGGGGGAAGAATACGTAGCCTCCACAGAAAGAGGGGAAGGATACATAGCCTCCTCAGAAAGAGGGGAAGGATACATAGCCTCCTCAGAAAGAGGGGGAAGAATACATAGTCTCCTCAGAAAAAGGGGAAGGATACATAGCCTCCTCAGAAAGAGGGGGAAGGATACATAGCCTCCTCAGAAAGAGGGGGAAGAATACATAGTCTCCTCAGAAAAAGGGGGAAGGATACATAGCCTCCTCCGAAAGAGGGAGAAGAATACATAGTCTCCTCAGAAAGAGGGGGAAGGATACATAGCCTCCTCCGAAAGAGGGGGAAGAATACGTAGCCTCCTCAGAAAGAAGGGGAAGGATACATACTTCCTCAGAAAGAGGGGGAAGGATACATAGGAATTATGGATTCTCTCCTACTCTTACGAACGAATAGATTCTAACGTGTTCGGAGGATAGACCCTTGCGGGGGATAAAAAGAGAAAGGAAAAAGAGAGAATAAACGATGGGTAAGCAAATGATAGAAACTAGGTGACCTAAATGTTGAACCATTCATTCAATCTAATATTTAATGTATATTAGTTTTATAACCGTATTTACATCTTTCAGGTTTATGTTTCATAAGGAAAACAAACGTGCATTTCCTCACCAACCTTATTTTTTGGCAAAAAACGTTTTAAAAAATATCTGCATACCTACCATGTTATGTTTTTAGAGCTGCTTGGATAAACAACATTGTTTTGGCCTAGCAACAATCAGCTATTGTATAAATAAACACAGTTGCGTTGTTTGCATACAGTACATACCTATATTTCTGAGATCGTCTACAGCAGTCTCCATGGTAACATTGTATACGGGTCTAGAAGCATCATCTAAAACTACGTATGTAACATAACCTGCAACCAAACAAACAGAATATATATTCTTCTTTCAAACAAGCGCCCACATTGTTGTACCATATGCGTTTAATATGTTTTTCTTACAAATATACAGACCTAATGCCGTGTCATTGATGGATTATACTAGACATTATGCCGTGTGATTGTGGGATTATCCTAGACATAATATCGTGTCATTGTGTGATTATCCTAGACATTATGCCGTGCCATTGTGGGATTATCCTAGATATACTCGTAATGCCGTGTAATTGTGGGATTATCCTATACATAATACCGTGTCATTGTGGGATTATCCTAGACATAATACCGTGTCATTGTGGGATTATCCTAGACATTATGCCGTGCCATTGTGGGATATTCTTGCATACCGGATACTGTTATCTGCGTTTTACATAGGTGACTTTCATAGGTATCCGGTGAAGATAGGGAATTCTAACCCGAGGTATAATTTTTTTTATCGGAACCGAGGCTCTGCCGAGGTTCCGATTATAACATTGATACCGAGGGTTGGAATTCACTATCTGAACCGAATACCCATGATATATTCTTTTTCTTGCATACAAGAGACAAGTTGTGCATTGACGCTGCCAGCTATTAACGTTTTGAATGTTTTCCTGCATACCGGATGTCGGTGCTCATGAATTTTTATCACGACCCTAGGGTGAGATGGAAATATCTAGCCCCGGAAAGATTACGGATATCCTTGTCCGGTATGCAAGAAAATACTTTCCATCCCCCATGTAAAACGTGAATAGCCGTATCCGGTATGCCTAAGTTTACAGCTGGAGGAGATAAAAGTCGCGCGCTGATATAAACAATGACAGTTGCATGACATCAATGTGTAAATGAGCAAGCTTTACTAGTTGGCGACGTCAATGCTCAGAATGGAAATGATATGCAAGAAAAAGAATCCTTCATGGGTATCCGGTGAATATAGGGAAATTCCAACAATCGGTATAATTGCCAGCCTCGGTTCCGATGAAAAATTAAACCTACAGTGTCATTATGGGATTATCCTAGACATAATCCGGTGTCATTGTGGGATTAACATGGGTGATGAAAAGCCTGATATTTCAAATTCAAATTCTTTGTTTCACTCAGGTTACATACAAATATATCAACAAGAGGTATAAACATATATTAAACAATGATTTAGATCTTATGACAGCATATCAATTTCAGTAGTTCAGATGTAGAGAGAATGTGAAGAAAATATATGAGATAAGAAGAAGTTGAGGAATTTTCTACTTACACATGGAGGAAATGAGTGGAGTGAAAGAACAAAAAAATTATTCCCACCCATCCGTCAACTAACCTTACTTAACGAGGGCCCAACGCGAAACTATTATATCGTGTTTTTTTATTATATACGGTTACAATAGTTTCGCGTTCACCTGGCGTTATATTTGTATCACCTTCGAATTGCTTACTGGTTGTTTAGTCTAAAAAATGCCATTATCAATTCCTGTAAATTTTCAGAATTGCCCTACCTAGACTCTTAGTTAATTCCGTACAACGTCTGCCAGTTAGACATAGGACAGGTTAAGACTAGTTTTGCGTGGATTACACTCGCCAGTAACATACTCGAGCTTTGTTTTTGGTTTCTCTGTGTATTACCCTTGTATTCTGCCGGTGGCTTCCTGGGTAGAACCAGTACTGATCAATGTTGCAATACTTATCTTGATCAAGAACAAATACCATGGCTACGGCCAGGAACGAACCCACGACCTCTCTATCTAGAGCCCGCACACTCCACTTATTTCAGGATTAGTTTGCATTCTGTGTTATTATAAAAAAAATTACGAGACATTTGTAGAAATGCGTCTTCGTTTATTTTAATAACAGTACAAGGTATGCATCAAAAATGGCGTTTAACACATGTGTTAATTATGAAAGACGTTTACCTAGTTTCTTAGCATCTTTGGACGTATAGTATACACAATAGTCCAGTGCCAGTCCGGTGACCACCACAGCGGTTATGCCGTGCTGCCGAAGTATTGAGTCTAATTCGGTATGGGAAAATCCTCCATTGTCAAAAAATGCTGAATAAGAATCTACCTGAAATTGAAAAAAAGAGTAAACATTTCGTGGAAATCGTCATGTGAAAAAATATTGTTGAATGGTGTTTTACGTCATTTTCAGCACATTTTACCAAAAAACCAGTACTGTATACCTCCCGCATCCGTAAGAATCGACATCCCAGTGGGATTCGAACCCGCAGCGGCGAGAGACGTGAATAACTTTTTTTTTTTTTACTTTCCAGCCAATCTACATAGTAGTGGCCCATTTATTACTGATTTACAACATGAGCAAATTATATACAATTTTTACACATCAATCAAACATAACAACAATTACAATATATAATAACATAAATTTAGTCCTTTCTTTCTGAATCTTTCTCACTTCTGATAGAATGATGTGTGAATTAGGCAATTGTCATTAATGGGCTCACATTACTGCAAAACAATTAAGGAAGTATTAAAAAAAGGAAAAAAAATGAGAAAAAAAAACTCCATTGAATGACAGTGTGTATTGACAATTCCTTTGCATATTTATTATATTTGGTAAAGAGAATTCAAATTATAGAAAATGTCATCTGTCAAGGTCCTGGTTACTAATCGCAATTATTATATAAACCAATAAATATAATTTCTGTAATAATATGATAAAAACACCAGTTGTATGGACATTAACTTATTATCTATGATTTATATGTAGAAGGCTTAATCTTGAAGTAAAGTTTTATATTTATGCCAAGTTTTATCAAAAGAATTTACTGTGTCACTTTTTATTGCTGTGTATTTACGAGCTTTGAATGTATATTTAAGTCTATTATGAAGTGCAGTAATTGAAAGTGGAGAATTAAGTTTTTTTGCAGAAAATATATAGTATTTAATTTCAAGTATGATAGAGTTATCTGCTATAGTAAACTGCTCTCCCATGTTAAATATAAACAACTCCTCAATAAAAGGTAAAATTATGTTGTTCCTTCTCAGCCAACTTTGTATTTTTTGGAGAAATGATTTTGTTGCAGGACATGTCCATAGTAGATGAATTATGGTTGCCTCTTGATTACAATATGAGCAAATAGGGCTTGGAATAGCGTTTATGGTATACAAGTATTTTTTGGTTGGTAATATTCGGTGGATGATTCTGGTTTGAAACCATTGTAATGTAGAACTGAATTTACACTTGAAAGGTGATAAAAATATGTCTTTCCATGATTCATTCGAAATATTATAGATTTGTTCCCATTTTGTTTTTGATGTTGGAAATTCATCATTTTTATTTAAAATGTTATAGAAGTCTTTACAACCTTTAATTGACTTGTAATATATACTAATATGGTTTGGCAGTATTGGATTGTGTACTTTTTTTGTTGATCATGCTAACATTATTATTTTTTGCAAAGTTTTTGATTGTTTGAGTTATTCCATTAAACTGTAGAAAATTTGTTTTTATGTTATATATTTTTTTAAAGTCAGTTTCTGTGTAAATTTCTCCATTTTCTGAAACAAGATCATTGATAAAATAAATACCCTTATCATTCCATGTTTTATTTACTATAGGCATTCCTCCAACACACAAACTATCATTTTGAAATAAGGGAGTATTTAGGAATTGTTCTAAAGTTGTGATTTTATCATGTTTTATAATGTGAGTGTGTGATATAAGAACATCCTTCCAGAAATTGTTTCTTGTTTTATTGATCATTATTTCTGTTAAGGAGTTTCCATAGTTTGCTAAATTATTTATGTTTATGTTATTTTCTATAATAGTTGTCCAACTACCGCCGACTCGTATTAATCTTCTTATCCATGTTGCTTTAAGAGCTGAAATAAATGCCTTAAGGTTTATCATTTTTAACCCCCCTTCAAAGTATTGTTTTACTACAACTGATTGTTTTATTTTTGCTGTTCCATTCCACAAAAAGTCATAAAATATAGAATTTAGCTCTTTAATTACTTTTTCTATTGGATTTGGTAATGCAATAAATAAATGATTTAAAATTGGTAATAGTAACATTTTAATAACGGTTATTTTCCCTAAAGGAGTTAAATATCTTCTCTTCCAAAGTTTAATTATATTTTTTATCTTAACAATTTTTTCATTGTAATTAATTGTATTCATTTTGTCTAAATCTATGTGAAAATGAATTCCAAGTAGTTTAAAATCAGTTTTTCCCCAGTTAAGTTTCCATTTCGTTTTAATTGCCAGAGAGCTGTATTTTTTTATTCCAATCCATACAACCTGTGTTTTATCAAAATTAACACGTAAACCTGATATTTTTGCAAAATCGGATAATTCATTAAGTGTTTGATGTAGTGAAGACTCAGAGCCATCCAGAATTGCAGATGTATCGTCTGCATATTGAGAGATTTTAAACTCGGTGTTATTGATAGTAATACCTTTGATATTTTTATTGTTTCTTATTTTTATTGCTAGTATTTCAGAGCATAATATAAAGATATACGGAGAAAGAGGGTCACCTTGTCGGCAGCCCCTACCTATATTAAAAAAAGATGAAATATTACCACCCTGGGTGACTGCTAGCGAAGCATTTTTATACAGGACATGAATCCACGATATTATCGAGTCACCAAATCCAAAAAACTTCATAACCTTATTAATAAAATTCCAGGATAAAGAATCAAAAGCTTTTTCAAAATCAACAAGTAAAAGTAAACCTGGTAAATTATTATCCTCTGCATAATGCATTATGTCATATAAAATTCTCGTATTTTCCCCTACATATCGACCCGCTATGAAGCCTGTTTGATCTTTATTGATTAGTTTATTTAAAGTTGTTTTTAGTCTGTTGGCTATTGCTCCAGATGCTATTTTATATATAGTATTAAGAAGAGATATGGGTCTATAGTTTTTTTACTTGGTAACGCGATTTGTTTTCTTTTGGAATACATGTAATAATGCCTTGTTTTTGAGTGACTGAAAGTTCATCATGTAAAAAACCATAGTTAATTGATCTGACTACCAAATGTCCAATCTGACCCCAGAAAACCTTAAAAAAATCAGCATTAAAACCATCAGTGCCAGGGCTCTTATTATTTGCCATATTTTTAAGCGATATTGTGGCTTGTAGATATGTCAAAAGTCCTTCAATATTGGAAGATTCTTCTATATTTAGTTTTGGAACTGTGTAACCCGATAACTCTGTTTCTAAGTTAAAATCTAAAAGTTCAGAATCTCTACTGCTATAAAGTGTTTGATAAAATAGTTTTGTTTCTTCTAAAATTGTAACTTGATCTTTAATAAATGTCCCATCTTCTTTTTCAATTTTCGGTATTATTTTACTAGAATATGTATTTTTTTCCAAATTACAAAAGTATTTTGATGGTTTTTCATCATCTTCTATTATCTTTGCATGTGTTCTTATTAATATTCCCTGCATTTTTATTTTTCTTAATTGCACTAATGACTCCTTTAGTGTTTCTAAATCTTCTACGTTACTTTGGGATAAATCATTTTCCATTTTTTCTATATCCTCTACTAACTGTCTTTCTCTTTTTTCATTTTCTTTTTTTTTAAAACATGAATAAGAAATTGATTTGCCCCTAATTTCCATTAACAAAGTTTCTAAAAATAATTGATCATTAATGGTAAATTGAATTTGATCATTTGGAATGTTTTTTATATTTAAGGACACACTTGGTCGTTGAAAAAGCATGGGAAGCTTGAATATTTACAGCCAGCACGCTTCATCGCTGATCAACTCAAATATATAAATTGAGGCCCGCTCTTAGTTTTTTATTTGTAGAGCATTGCTATATTGAGGGTAAGAATAGCTTTACAACACTTTGTAATTTACTTTAATGAAGAAATATTTGTTCATAATTTAGCTTTTGGATACAAAACGTATCTGGTATTTCTTAATTGTTTTTAGACCAAAAATCAGAGCACAACACAATAAATATACAACATTCTTTAATGTGTTATTATGTGTACTGGTCACAAATGCTTTATTGGGTGGGCCTCATAATCTAAAAACAAGTGGCCCAAGAGGGCCTGTTGACGCTCTACTGGCTAACATGGCTCTTATAACATCAATGAAGTGAGTGACTGCCATTTACGTTTTTTTGAAAGTTTCGGGCAAAAAACAGCTTTTTAACTATATCAAGGGCCATAACTAAAGAATCTGGTAAAGTTTGGTAAAGATCAGATGAAAAATGAAGGCCCTACCGTATTAACGAGGCAAAATATAGCATGTTTAACTAAATCAAGAACTCCTCTGTTACTGGTCCGACTGGTCGAACATAGAGCTAAAAAAAAAAAAAATATTTAAAAAAAAAAAGAAAAATTAAAAAAGAAAAAAAGAAAAAAAAATTAAAAAAAAATAAAAAAAAGAAAAAAATTATTAAAAAAAAAAAAAAAAAAAAAAAAAAAAAATAAAAAAAAAAAAAAAAATATTTAGACAAAAAATAATATTTAAAAAAAAAAAAATTAAAAAAAGAAGAAATTAAAAACCAACAAAAACACTAAAAATTAAAAAAAAAAAATTAAAAAAAAAAATTAAAAAAAATAAAATTCCCTATACTTGCCTATGTAAAACATGTGACCCTTGGGGCGGGGTCAAATATGACCCGAGAGTCACCATTTGAAAAAACTTGGTAAAGGACCACAAGCTTATAGCAAAAGCAAAATATTAAACCTCTGGCTCTTGCAGTTCCAGAGAAGAAGATTTTTTCTGTTTTTCCTTATACAAGCATTTATGTAAAACTGTGACCCCCGGGGCGGAGCCAGATGGGACCCCAGGGTCCCCATTTGAACAAAATTGGTAAAGGACCATAAGCTTATAGCAACAGCAAAATATTAAACCTCTGGCTCTTGCAGTTTCAGAGAAGAAGATTTTTTAAGTTTTTCCTATACATGTCTATGTAAAACATGTGACCCTTGGGGCGGGGCCAAATGTAACCCCAGGGTCACCATTTGAACAAACTTGGTAAAGAACCATAAGCTTATAATAAATGTAACATATCAAACCTCTGACTCTTGTAGTTTCCGAGAAGAAGATTTTAAAAAAAAATTCCTATATAAATCTATGTAAAACTGCGACCCTTGAGGCGGGGACAAATTTGACCCCAGGGTCACCATTGGAACAAACTTAGTAGAGGACTATAAGCTGATGCTACATGTAATACATGAGAGCTCTGTGCCATGTGGTTCCAGAGAAGAAGATTTTTTTCAGTTTGTCCCTATACAAGCCTATGTTAAACTGTGACCCCCGGGGTGGTCCAAATGTGACCCCTGGGTCAACATTTGAACAAACTTGGTAGAGGACCACACGCTTATAGCAAATGCAAAATATTAAACCTCTGGCTATCGCAGTTTCAGAGAAGAAGATTTTTTAAGTTTTTCCCTATATATGTCTATGTAAAACATGTGACCCTTGGGGCGGGGCCAAATGTGACCCGAGGGTCACCATTTGAACAAACTTGGTAAAGGACCATAAGCTTATAGTAAATGCAAAATATCAAACCTCTGGCTCTTGTAGTTTCCGAGAAGAAGATTTTTAAAAAAAAATCCTATATAAGTCTATGTAAAACTGTGACCCCCGGAGCGGGGACAAATTTGACCCCAGGGTCACCATTTGAACAAACTTAGTAGAGGACCAGAAGCTGATGCTACATGTAATACATGAGAGCTCTGTGCCTTGTGGTTTCAGAGAAGAAGATTTTTTAAAGTTTTTTCCTATATGTCTTTATGAAAAACATGCAAAACCTCAATATACAAACTTTGGACCCCCGGGGCACTGCCATTTTTGACCTTGGGGACTTTATTTGAACAATCTTGATAGTCTAGGCTTTGGCGATCAATTTAAAAGAAAAACTGTTGAAATCTGTCCAGCGGTTCTGGAGAAAAAGATTTTTTAAGGTTTTGACTATATATGGTAATGGCAACCATCTTGGATGTAGCGCTGACCTAATTTTAACAAATCTAAAAAGCATTCATCTAAGGATCATCCGTGTGAAGTTTGGTCAAAATTAGCCAAACCGTTTGTGAGGAGAAGTCGTTTGAAGAAAAGTTAACGGACGGACGACGGACGACGGACGGACGACGGACAACACACCATCCCATAAAGATTGAATATCACACTTTGCTCATGAAATTGCATGGCTAACAGCGATTTACAGTTACCTATAGAAATTCTCTCTCTCCCCTCCCCACCCCCCCCCCCCCCCCCCCACCCCCCAAATAAAATAGGCTCGAAATATGGCAGCGATTTTATCATTTCGGCAACAGATGCGCTGAAAGCGAGTGTACAGGATAATAAATTAAAAGGCTCTTCAACGGCCCAAAATGCATGGTGTACGTATTAAACAGTACAACTGTATGTGTTAAACAATATACATTTTGAAGGGACGCATGATAAGCGGTAAGCCAGGTAAAAAAAATATCTGTTATTTTGGTTACCCGACCGTTTCTATTTTTGGCGCCGACTCTACAGTGTTTATCATAAAAAAATAAATAAAAAAAGAACGAAAAACGAATAAACTGGGTACGAATCGGTAATGTACGAAAATATTGAGTACGATACATGGCTAAAACATGGCCTCATCTATTCCGTTTTGGCTATTATAATTGGAAAATGCAGCCCATGGGCAGAGCAGAAGTGTACGAAAAACATTAATCATGACATGCTTGCTGCCAGCAGATTTGTTCTTCCAATACCACCCAGCTCAGGAAATGATAAAATTCAATCTTTCACAGCCACAGTCATGTAAGATGGAACTCTCAGGGTCGGAGCTATTGTGATCATTATTTGCCTGTCACTCCGTCTGCCGTCCGTCAACAAATAAACTGATAATGGCAGAAATATTTCTTTTCAATTTATTTTATTCAGCTGAGTAACCAGAAACACTGGTATTTTTTTTCTGGCCTAAAGTAGCTATCCCGCCAACAACAGCTCAATTTCACAACATATGTACACCGTTTCTAAACCTATGAAGACAACGTATACATATAACTTACATATTTAGAGAATCCAAACTCTATAGCCACAATGTAAATGGCTTTAACTAGCCAGGCCAAAGCTCAAAACTGGATCGTTGAATTACGGGTTACCAACTCATAATTCATTCTACGCATATTCAAAGCGGGTATTTTAAGGAACCCAATAAAACTATACTTTTAATCGGCACAATATACATTATTTTATGACCTGAACACCTGGATAGGGTTTTGATATTAACGATTTTGAAGTATAATTTTTGCCGCTATTTTGCGTGTTAGTTTAAAATTAGCACGTTGATTTATTAATTCAGTAATTCAGTATCATTTGAAAATTGTTTCCATATATAAGTAAATCAAAGACAATAAAAATAGAGTTGTCAGTTTATCTAAACACTTTGTAAAGACATTCTTAAAATATTATCACACATATTTAAGATGGAAGAAGAAATCTTGATATAATTTGTCATTGGTCATCGTCAATATATATCATAGATAAAATAGCGTAGACTCAAAAAAACAAAAACGTTTCATTTATAAAAAAAAGAAGAAAAAAAAAGGTTAAAGACTTTATAAACCAAATAAAGCCAATCAATTCATCAAACAAAGAAACTCACGCTACACGTACATCCCTTTTAATTGTAATATCGCCATCTCGCTGTATAACCTGTGTACTAACTCTCTGCGGCAGTGGTGTTAATCACGCAATGGTCCGGCCACAGGATCTGGGAGATGTTGTATTTGACGTCACAAGAAGCACTGACACACAGAGAACCTATAACAAATTAATGGGATCTGTTTTTGCATTTATCACTATGGCATATAAGGACCGTAATGTATACTGAGCAACATTACTTTAGCACATAACATACAGGTAGTTTCCATAGACGAGATACAAAGCCGTGTATGTTAGAGGACAAGGATAAAATGACATATATATGACCAATAATAATGCTACAAAGTCATTTGTAAATAAAGTCGGTGATAGAAATAAAGCAAATATGATGGGAACAGACTTTGGTAGGTTATCGAAAAGCGTTCTCATTTCAATGAAAAGGGAGGTAAGTTTATAATCGCGAAATTTAGAATGTACACATATTTGGTTTGAGAATAACAATCGTTTGTAAACACATTTCAGCGTATTTTAAAAACAATGACAGAAATGGGCAATTTCGTTTAAATGCCAAATATAAAAATTTATTCAAAGCAAATACTTTTGTATAATGAAATTCGCTTAGAAACTAATAAAATAACACATTGTTTTAAAAATCACACCATTACCTAGTATTTCTAATATCTGCAAACAATTATATCAATCTTCATATGTTTAATGTATGTCATTAAAATATGCTAATTTATTTTTGTTCAGTATATATTTTACAGTAGTGATATGTTTTAGAGATAGGCATCCCTGTACCTGTCTTAAATTACGCACCAGGGACGCAACTACCTGTAAGCAAAGGTCGCATCTGCTTTCCCATCTAAATTCAAAGTGTCCAAAGCTGTAACAAAACGAGAGGCGGGCTTGAAGATCCGCTTACATAACCATGCAATGTATAAGCAATAATCTCAATATTGCCATGTTCCCTTTGTTTGATCTACTTTTAATCTTCATTCCATAAATCATGTCATAATCAAAGTTCATTTTCTCCTAATATAGATTGTTTTTGTGTCGCATGCGTAGCATGGCAGACACTTAGGAATCACTTATTCCGTCGTCTGTCGTCATCTGTCGTCGTCGTCCGTCCGTCACACTTTAACCTACAACCTGACATTGGTCATAACTTAACAAGTATTTGACCTATGTTCATGAAGTGTCAGAAACCTTTTCATCTGACACAAAGGAATGTCATAAGAAGGTTCAATATCTCTGACTTTACCTGCAATCTGTCCTAGCTCATAACTCTCATAACTTTAAATAAGCACATGACACATACAGTTGTTCCTTTGAACACCCTTTTACTTAAGATAAGTTTCCTCTATAATTTAGGTATGAGAATCATAACTCTTATGGTATGTAAATACCGGTGCATGTATACAGTTACAAATATAAATAGATTATTACTATTATGGCTTCAAATGTGTGTATGTCTGTGCATGTGCGTGTGTGCGGTGGTGGTGTGTGTGTGGGTGGGGGCGGGGGGGGGGGGGGGGGTGGAGTGGGGAGGGGGTAAATTGTAATACTTCATAATACATCATTAAAATTTCAATTTAATGTCATATACTATAAATGAAAATAGCTCTGCCTCTGTGGTGTTTTGGGGGATTTTTTCAAAGAAGAAATATGTCAGTTTAGTGTATGTACAGCACTTCGGATATAATAAAAAAAAATTGTTTTGAGACCTAGCAGCGGAAGTCGTTTTCGGTTGTTTACCATCTGCACAGCATGCATAAGAAATATGAATATGATTTAAACAAAAACGAGGTTTACTGCAATGTCTTTCTACAAACCCTCAGAATATCATAGAACAACGATAAGTTAGGACTATTATCAAAATGTTAAGGACAGAACTGTTAGAAAATACCATTGAAACGCATCATACGCCCCCGTACACCCTGGCATCTAGATAACATGTGTGTGGAAATTCAAAAGTCTTAAGCTACACCACTGCACGTAAACAATGTATCATTTGCTGATATGAAACGTTTATATCAAGTTAATTCCGTGAGATATCGCCGAGAAATCCTAGAAATGCAATTTTCATATAATATGTTAATTGCCTTAGATAGCCAGTGTAAACAAATTATCAAACCAAACGTTTCTTCCTGTACAGTATTGTAACAGCTTCAAATCGCAAACAATTTACTCAAGATAATTTATCATTTCTCGAAGTCGGTGCCGAGAAATCACTATAGCCACCTGTAATGCACCGATTTTTTTATCGGAAATGAAAATGTTTCTAACCTAACCTAACCAGCCACACACGCCACATTGTGAATTGTGACTTGTGAAACAGACTTGGTTTGCGTTTATTTGAGACTTGTTTTAAGGCTACTTGACCTCTGAAAAGAATCTAAACATCAGTTAGCCATAGCATGACATGTGTGATTTTGAATTGTATTTGGCCTCACAAGAAGTATAGTTGCACAAGTGGCCATACATAATGGCGCTCCGTGTAGGGGTAATTGGGCTCGGACCGGTATTAATTTGGCTCATTGAACACATAGGGAGAACGCTAATTTACAACAGCTGTCACCAGATAAACAACATACTGTGCTACCAGCGATATGCATTCCTGTCATTAAACATACCTAGACAATATAATGATAAACGTTCAGACTTTGGTTGATAATCTTGTTTTTTTGTTAGAAAATCACATGTTTGTGTTGATATCTGCATGACCTTTGGAGCATGGATACAATTCACAAGAAAAGTGGCCCAGCTGAATGTATTTTAAAAGTTTTCATTAGAAATAAACTTTTTCTTCATTTCCATGCCAAAAACAATGTAAATCAGGCACGCATTGCCTTTTTATGCCTTGCTCCATGTTGGGGTTGTTTCTTTCAAGAGATACTTCGACTTTAGCTACGACCCCGGAAGCAAAACAATGCCGGTCCGACACTAATTGCACCATTGGATTTGTGCCTGTGTGGTGTGGAGTCAAATAGTGCCTAGACAAAAACAAGTTTCCCTGCCTTATTTGTGATACAAAGAAATATAAAAAGATCGGACAGGGAAAGTAGCATTCAAGGAGGACAGTCAACCACAAAACACAGAAACAAACATAGAAACAGACAAACAAGAAGGCAAAAGTTATAATAAAATTTAACGACATCACAAACACAAAAGGGTTGACAATAGGGCTACCGCCTTGGAACGGTCAGTGGCAAAGTAGGCCACTGGGGGTTTAAACCGGTTCTAGGGTGCACCAAACCTCACACTTACCCTACTGTCAACCCATTAAAACAGGACAGTGTAAATAAAGAAATCCCCGCCATGATCTAATCTCTAACCAACAAGGCAGCATCAATAGGCAATATAAGTAAAACACAAATATGCTCGTGTAAATATAATACAAAAAAACAATAGCCTAGAAAGCCACAATGAAGGTACTCAGGGTCTTGGCAGAAGCCAGAGCAGTAAGAGAATAAACCATTAAGGGTACGACAAGAAATATCATGGACAAACATCAAACGCCACCGTCCCAATGGGCTTTAGGTAGGCGTCATCATAGGGTCCACAGCCTGTCCGGTCATCGTACAATTAAAGAGGAAAGCATAGCGGCAAACTGTAAAAGGGTCCACCACCAAGCATGCAGTACGTTGCAAAATGATAGGGTCATAACCTCTTTTGATAAACCTTTTAACAAGTTTAACAAAGATAGTATGAAAGTGATCATGACCAAGAATCTTACGAAGTTTATAAATCACATCACCGTAGAAGTCAGGTTGTGAAAGTCCTTGTCGCAGAAGAGTCCTTAAATTACTTTTATATTTGGAAAGAAGATCAGGGTTACGATAATAAAATTTTGCAAAGGTTTTAAGAAGTTTATGGTAACGGTAACCCTGATTGAGTAACTTTTTAGTTATACAAATATTACGAATATTAAAGTCCTCAACTCGAGTACAAGCTCCAGAAAAACGAATAAGTTAAAACAGATACACCCCATAAGAAGTTGCTCGGGAAAGTGCACACTTGTTGTCATGTTTAACTTGCATTTATCCGAATGACGTATTGGGAACATTATTTGTCTGTATTTGAGTTGTTAAGTATGATATTTATAGTAAAGTGAAAGCAGAAATACGGTAAATCGGTCCGCGTCGTGTCATAATGGAAATTGACGTCATTCGATGGAGTGGCTTTTTTCTTACATGATACAGAACTCATATTTTTAATAATTTTAATGTGTCTATTGGAGAACGCTAGATATGTTGATTGATATGTTTTAAAACTTTATATGGAGAAAAATGAGCATGTTTTGTCTCTTGACATACATCATTCATCTATACGACAAAGAAGGAAAGTCAGTGGTGCAGTAACACCTGTATGTTTGGTGCACACGCGACTATAAATGTTTGCGTAGATAATTTTATGGTCAAATGTTATATCATATGTTTAAACTTGAAACGTATTGTACTAATAACTAGGCTTAAAATACTAATATTACTTGAGAAGTGTTGTTTTGATGAAAGACGAGGACTTATGCGCATCCTTTATTTAGTTAGTGACCGTTTAAAGTATCCCGACAACAACAGCCGATGTTTACAACGTATGAATACCGTTTTTAAACTTACTGACCACGAGGTATATATATAACTTAAATGTTTTGAGAATCCACACTCTCTAGACACAGTATAAACGGCTTTAACAAGCCAGGACAAACCCCAAAACAGGAGCGTCGAATTAAGAGTTACCAACTCATAATTCATGTTACACATACTAAATCACGGGTATTTTTAGAACCCATGAAAACAACTATACTTTTAATCTGCACATACACATTGTTATATGATCCGATCACATGGACAGAGTTTTGATAAACGGTTTTGTAATTTTGCCCTTATTTGGCGGGATAGTTTCTTTAACACAAACTGTTCGGTGTGGGAATACATTTTTTAACTTGTCAAAATAACATTCTTTTAATATTAAACGTAGTTTAATGAATTATTTAAGATCCTGCAGGTCGTTACTGTTGTTGTTTTATAAATCAGAAAAAAGGAAATATTGGAAATGTTCGGGAAATAGGTATAAAAATGTGCCCGAGTGCAACATCAGTACCTGATGAATCGTATGTCAGCCAGATGCTGTCGTAAACGTTCTTCCCCGGATGTTGTGACGCAAATGACACGTGATTTTGACAATGCCAATCCTGTGTATGAACAGTCAGGGTGAATTTGGCGTCATATTTCGTCCGGATATTGTTGATCACTGGAATCATCCGTTCTCCATTAGTAATGTCAACGAGACTTCCGCCGGGCAGGAAGCAGTTTTGTACGTCGACAATCACCAAGGCTGTGTTGGTTTCTGCCAGTTGGACATATAGACTTATAAGAGGATATATAAGTAGAAACCTGAAAACAAATTAAATAATAATACAGATTTATTATAATAATGATAGGAAGAAGAAGAAGAAGAACAAGAACAAGAAGAACAACAAGAACAAGAACGAGTAGGAAAAAAAGAAGAAGAAGAAATAAGAAGAAGTAGACGAAGAAGAAGAAGAAAAACAACAACAACATAATCAGCAACAACAACAGCAAAAAAAGCAAGAAGAAAAAGACGAAGAAGCAGAAGAAGAAGATGAAGAAGAAGAAGAATAAGACTACTACTACTACTACTACTACTAGTAACTGTAACAGTAGCAGGTTAATCAACATCACTAAATGATCGCAGTACATATCTTTCATATAAAGTTTAGTAATTGAGTACAAACGAAATTAGTGTCCCATGCATTGTTTTAATTTTCGTAATTTTCTATGACGTTGACAGAGGATGTATCTGGTTGTAAGGAACAACAACTCTGTGTAGAGATTGTAGGTTATAACAGCGTAAATGAGTCTCCATGCCCCTTCCTTAGTAAAGCGAGAATGTACACAACCTGTTAAAAACTCAAATCTGATTAGAATTCAGGGTAACTTACTTTATCATGCAAATGAACATGTCTGCTATTAAACATCTACAAGGAAATAAGGGGCTGTATAAGGATATAGTCTTCTAAGAAACATTTCTTCTTGCTGTATACTAACACTGAGCTAAAGGTTAAAGTTATTTTTATCCCTTGCAATTTCATACCCTGTCTACTTTAACTTTTGAAATTTATATAAAACTTTTTGTCAAAAACAAGAAGAGCATTTTCAAATATCGACAACTTGTCCAGAATACAGTTACAACCAAACAAATATCAGGAAACTGCACTACAAATGTTTTTAAAAATATAAAATATTAGCACTCTTTAATACAGAAACTACTTTCGAATGCACCAGGCGAGCACATCCGGCTGTTTTCGTGTAATTAAACCTAAATATCAGCTTGTCCAGCAATCGTTACTGTGAAAAACGCTGTAAAATACACATAACCGTATCCGGTGTGCAAGAAAATGTAATTTAAAATCAACCCTACACCCTACAACAGCCAATATTACATTCGTATGAGTAATTAGCATAGATAAAATGCATCAAACAAATATTAAACATTACAATTACTGATAATATTGTATAAACTGAAAAAATTGACAATAGGTAATAATTTAAGAAAACACACTTACAATTTTCCTTAAATATATAACCAATGTTCTCAAAAAAAGGTAAGGCTACACGTCCTATTTTCCTTTCTAGTTTTAATGTAAATATTGGATATTACTGGCTGATAAAAAGTAAATAACAAATGAATTCGTTTTTAGTGTTTTTTGTTGATTCGAAGAAAAAAATCATGTAATGCATAACTGTGAAACAAGTTTAGCATGTCATAATTTGCAGAACTGAGGGCTTTATTTGTTAACGAAAACTCAACAGATTGAATTCAATGTAAATCCTACGAAATTCATTTTGTTCATTTTCAAAAAAAGTGAAATTCTTGGTTCTAACATTGGCTCAATGGAAACGTTACATTTTCTCCTTTCAGAATGGAAGATGAATTCACTTTGCTTAACATAGCACACGAATAGGATAAATTTATCTCGCACAAACATATTGACAACATTTCACAGTTATAGTTCATGTTTACCAATCAACAATACCGTATACATTACGTTGTCCTAGTATTAACTTTCATACCCCATCCAACCCCTTCTCCAAGAAGCGAAAACGGGATTGGTTGGGGTATGAAATAAAACCTTAATCTCGGCTTAAACAATTTACATATATTGTAAAATTAAAAATTGTATAGTCAATATTAAACAGGTTATCGCATTTTATTCAGTAAAACATTTTTTTAAACGTGTTTTATTATCGAAATATCTCTTATAAAATCCTGCTAATATAAGCTTTCCCATCGTGTAATGGTATTAAGACGGGACCACGTAATGTTTACATTGAAAATAGAAGGATGAATCGGATGTTTACGTTATAATGTGTGTTGAATATGGAAAGCAATTCCTATAAACCACTATTGACAAACCTGTTCAAAACTAACTCCATCGTTGAGATGACACATGCAATTCCAATAAACCACTATTGACATCCTGTTCAAAACTAACTCCATAGTTGAGATGACACATGCAATTCCATTAAACCACTATTGACAAACCTGTTCAAAACTAACTCCATCGTCGAGATAACACATGCAATTACATTATAGCATTAGGAAGAAACCACTCAGGTCGTCAAAGGTTATCTACCAATGTGGATACCACTATTCATTTATGATATACACATCCGTTTACTTTAGGCTTAAATACACTATATATTTCTCCATTGCCTTCCATTGTTATCTGACCATATTTAAAAACCTAGAAAACACAAACCTGATATGGATATACGGGGAAACTTACTGTTTCATGCTATAAAAGTCAACAAGTAAAAGGGGTGGTTGGTTACTTATTAGAAAGTGTGTTCAATAACAAACAAATGTCAACAATTGCTCAGCCCCTCACTCGTTCACACCCAGTCTACTTTCACTTCTGAAATTCAAATATAATACTGTCAAACGCACGATGCAATAAAAATATCAATAAGATGTTAAAAAAAACCAGTTACAGCCCAAAAATAACACGAAACTGCATTAAAATAAAGTATTACGGTAAAACAAAAAGAAAAAAGTTGGACTATTTTATATAAAACTATTTTCAAATGCACCAGGCGAGCACATCCGGTTGATTTGGAGTAAGTAAACCTTTACCATGACTCTATCATTATTATTGACAGGCGCGAGTAGCTGCATATTTGTTCAGTGCGTTTCATATTCATTGAATGAACACTGTCCAAAGCGTCTCTGAGCTCCGATTGCAGTTGGGTCTCACAGACATGCATTATGCATTATGAAACCAGAAGTATTATGCATTATGAAACCAGAAGTATTACGCAAGCAATTTCGCTGAAAGTTCTTTTATTGTAAAGTTAAGGCATTTACGTCCAGTGTTGTAATACACATACGATACTTAATGTCACACCGTTAATTAGGCCATTTTACTTGGGTGAGTTGTTTGGCAGAGTACGACTTGCCTGTAAACCTATATGGGTAAGACAACGCATCCCATATGTAATCGTACCCATTCAATGACCCATTTAGTGTCTATGGGGGTTTACCTAGTTATTGTGATAACTTGTTCCAAGTTTCTCCTTGGACGAAACGGTAAAGACGATGCGTTTGAAACCATCTCTCATCTCACCGCTGCGGGTTCAAATCCCACTGGTTCTAGACTCGTTAATGAGAAAGTGTGTTTTCTTACGGATAGCGGGATGTATACAGTACTTGTTCTACCCAGGTAATATGAGGTGGTCTGCCTCCACTACTTAAAAGTCGACCGTCGTATATAATCTAGCCTGAAATGTGCGGAAAATGACGTAAAACACCATTTAACCATCTAAATTGCCCACGCCCAGTGTTCAGCCTTGTCCTGTTGACATTTTTTAAGAAAAACTGTTCATATTTATATGTGAGAATATTCCTGTGTTACCTCTTAATAAACGTTTTATATTTATTTGCATTTTCATAATCGGAATATCCATATATATTTAATGGAAATGTGCGTGTGTTTAGTTTGGTTCTGTAGATAGCATTAAAATTGGCCGTTTGTGCATTTTCCTGAACATTGCAAAAACAGAAATTGGAAAATACATGTATAAGAGTGTTTTTTAAAGTTACTGTCGTATATATCCAGATCGAGCAATTGTAATACAATCTGTATTAGATTCATGAACTATTTTATGAACTAACTTTTTTAAAATATATTCCAGATACAATTGCATATTTTGAAATAAACGCGAAACGTCTGATGGTATGGCAGTATGATGCACACGATTAACACAACTCTTATCTATCCAAACAAGAAACGTCTGATGGTATGGTAATTAAAAACTCACAACTCTTATCTTTCCATGCATGTTTGCCAACACATTTCCTCTATCTCCTCCAAGTACTTGGTTATGCAGATGAAGAGATAATCAGTTATGTAAAGCTTGGCACTGACAGCCGCATGCTGCACACGCATACGCTGATTCAATGATTAAAGTGCCTTTTGCACATTTCTGCAACAGCTCTAAACAAAATAATAAAAAAGGTGAAACAACTACCAAAATATCTGCCCATTTCGGCATAGTATATTATATAGAGTGGAGTCTTGGTGTGGAGTCTTGGAGTGGAGTGAATAATTGGAGTGACCTTGGAGTCACATTTTGGAGTGACCTTGGAGTCACATTTTGGAGTGAATAATTTGGAGTCAATTTTTGGAGTAAATTTGGAGTCTTAATTTTCCTTACAATTAATAACTTTTTAGAAACTATTACATCTACTTGAGTTATTTCATTTCACATAAAAAATGCATGACTGTGTGTATTAAGCTACACAATTTTAACAACTACTTTCAAAAATGCACATATAATTTTTACTTGGGCACTGCCTTCTTACAAGTATTTGACTGACATATTGCCAGGAACTCTGTATACCCCTGGCACTGGATGTCAGACAATTTGTCATCTGCAATGGGAGGTGAAAATTAAATCATCGGTGCGACTGGTCTTAATTGTCTTGCTGTGTATTTATTTTAGCACATGCTATATAGGCTATCCTAGAAGAGTAGATTAATAGAAATAAAACAAGCGTTATTGGCCAGTTTCGCTGTTGGAACCCAAGACAATGTTAACTTTATCTCTCAAAACAGCAGTACATTAACTGATTCATACTGGGAGGTGGTGGAAGCTTATTTTCATATGATTGTCCTAGATTTTCTAATAATATCAGGTTATGATACCTTTTCCAATGAATTAAGTATATAGATGATCTTATATGAATATTATTGTGTATTATGTATTATAGTGTATTATTGACTTTATCCAAAGAATTTATACTCAGTTACGAATGTAAGATTGTCTGTCTGTCTTCTGTCTGTCTGAACACACTTTCGACAACACATAATAAATTTCACTTAAATTTGTGTCAATTTACCTTTTGAAAAAGTAAAAATATAAATAAAAAATAAATATTCATGCCATTTCTGGAGTTAAGAAGAAAAGGACATGTCACAGAACAACAATCGGAACTATAAAGTGGTTTCTAAAAAGTTATTAATTGTACGAAAAAATAATGTACGGAAAACTAAAACTCCAAATTTAGACTCCAAAAGTTGACTCCAAAATATTCACTCCAAATTTGACTCCAAGGTCACTCCAAAATGTGACTCCAAGGTCACTCCAATTATTCACTCCACTCTACTCCAAGACTCCACACCAGGACTCCACTCTATATAATATACTATGCCCAAAATATCTTAACAAATGAATGCTATGTGACGTTTTAAAATTGCAATAAAAGTAAATAGTTCAAAGCCAATTATTTTGGATATTCCTCATCGTTGAGTGCTAGCCAACACAGGCCTGCCTGCATTTTTGTCCATTGTGTTTCAATATTTGCACGCAGC
This sequence comes from Cyrtodaria siliqua, assembly GCA_037043455.1. NCBI lineage: Eukaryota > Metazoa > Mollusca > Bivalvia > Adapedonta > Hiatellidae > Cyrtodaria > Cyrtodaria siliqua. Next base: position 79,835 of record JAWPHD010011544.1, read on the forward strand.
TTACAGGCCAGGCTTGAGAATTAAAAAAAAATGGCACCAGAGAAACTTTTTCTGATGATTTTATACATTATGCTACTGAGGGGGTTTAATCACTGATTTCGAAATAGAAAAGCATTTTAACCATTAAATTTAGCATGTAAATACACTAAAGATTGCTTTATACAGATATATTATGATCAAAATAATTATATAATGCATTTATTTGCTACACGTTCTAAAACTATTATAATTTCTAACAGATTAGCCAGAATGGCGAAACCATTATCTTGAAGCAGACGATATACTAACTATAGTGTATGCCTAATGTGTGTAGTGACTACCGCCTGCTGGAGTTTAAACGTAAATATGCTGACGCCGTTGTTGTGTAATGGTATGCTGACACCTTTGTTGTGTAATGGTATGCTGACACCGTTGGTATACTTACACAGTTGTTGTGTAATGGTATGCTGACACCGTTGTTGTGTAATGGTATGCTGACACCGTTGTTGGGTAATGTTATGCTGACACCTTTGTTGTGTAATGGTATGCTGACACCGTTGGTATGCTGACACACTTTGTTGTGTAATGGTATGCTGACACCTTTGTTGTGTAATGGTATGCTGACACCGTTGATATGCTGACACAGTTATTGTGTAATGGTATGCTGACACCGTTGGTATGCTGACACCGTTGTTGTGTAATGGTATGCTGACACCGTTGGTATGCTGACACAGTTGTTGTGTAATGGTATGCTGGCACCGTTAGTATGCTGACACCGTTGTTGTGTAATGGTATGCTGACACCGTTGGTATGCTGACACAGTTGTTGTGTAATGGTATGCTGACACCGTTGGTATGCTGACACAGTTGTTGTGTAATGGTATGCTGACACCGTTGTTGTGTAATAGTATGCTGACACCGTTGTTGTGTTATGGTATGCAGACACCGTTGTTGTGTAATGGTATGCTGATACCGTTGTTGTGTAATGGTATGCTGACACCGTTGGTATGCTGACACAGTTGTTGTGTAATGGTATGCTGACATAGTTGTTGTGTAATGGTATGCTGACACCGTTGGTATGCTGACACAGTTGTTGTGTAATGGTATGCTGACACAGTTGTTGTGTAATGGTATGCTGACGCAGTTGTTGTGTAATGGTATGCTGACACCGTTATTGTGTAATGGTATGCTGACACCGTTGGTATGCTGACACAGTTGTTGTGTAATGGTATGCTGACACAGTTGTTGTGTAATGGTATGCTGACACCGTTGTTGTGTAATGGTATGCTGACACCTTTGTTGTGTAATGGTATGCTGACACAGTTGTTGTGTAATGGTATGCTGACACCGTTGTTGTGTAATGGTATGCTGACACAGTTGTTGTGTAATGGTATGCTGACACCGTTGTTGTGTAATGGTATGCTGACACATTTGTTGTGTAATGGTATGCTGACACAGTTGTTTAATGGTATGCTGACACAGTTGTTTAATGGTATGCTGACACCTTTGTTGTGTAATGGTATGCTGACACAGTTGTTGTGTAATGGTATGCTGACACAGTTGTTGTGTAATGGTATGCTGACGCAGTTGTTGTGTAATGGTATGCTGACACCGTTATTGTGTAATGGTATGCTGACATCGTTGGTATGCTGACACAGTTGTTGTGTAATGGTATGCTGACACAGTTGTTGTGTAATGGTATGCTGACACCGTTGTTGTGTAATGGTATGCTGACACCTTTGTTGTGTAATGGTATGCTGACACAGTTGTTGTGTAATGGTATGCTTTCACCGTTGTTGTGTAATGGTATGCTGACACAGTTGTTGTGTAATGGTATGCTGACACCGTTGTTGTGTAATGGTATGCTGACACATTTGTTGTGTAATGGTATGCTGACACAGTTGTTTAATGGTATGCTGACACAGTTGTTTAATGGTATGCTGACACCTTTGTTGTGTAATGGTATGCTGACACAGTTGTTGTGTAATGGTATGCTGACACATTTGTTGTGTAATGGTATGCTGACACAGTTGTTTAATGGTATGCTGACACAGTTGTTTAATGGTATGCTGACACAGTTGTGTAATGGTATGCTGACACAGTTGTTGTTTAATGGTATGCTGACACAGTTGTGTAATGGTATGCTGACACAGTTGTTGTTTAATGGTATGCTGACACAGTTGTTGTTTAATGGTATGCTGACACAGTTGTTTAATGGTATGCTGACACAGTTGTTTAATGGTATGCTGACACAGTTGTTTAATGGTATGCTGACACAGTTGTTGTGTAATGGTATGCTGACACAGTTGTTGTGTAATGGTATGCTGACACCGCTGTTGTGTAATGGTATGCTGACACAGTTGTTGTGTAATGGTATGCTGACACAGTTGTTGTGTAATGGTATGCTGACACAGTTGTTGTGTAATGGTATGCTGACACAGTTGTTGTTTAATGGTATGCTGACACAGTTGTTGTTTAATGGTATGCTGACACAGTTGTTGTTTAATGGTATGCTGACACAGTTGTTGTTTAATGGTATGCTGACACAGTTGTTGTTTAATGGTATGCTGACACCGCTGTTCGTTAAAACGACTACTTAGTGATGCTCTTAGACCAATTTCAACCTCGACCAAATCAAAAGAGAAAAAAAAATCGCCTCTATCAAATCATTCAGCGAGCCTGAAAAATGAGATCCTGAATATTATAAAATGGATTAGTAATCACACACACACAATAATCCAGACTCTGGCGGCCGGACTTTACCGGCCGGACTATATTTCTTGAAACTATAAACACAATTTTAAAAAAAGTAAGGTTAAATAAAGTAAAACACGCAAAAGTACTTTAAGATGACTGTGTATCAGTGTGTTTTAACAGATAATTGTTTTACAGGTACATTTAATAAGCTCACCATTAACCATAGTAACAATCCTGTGTATATTTATCTTTTTAAAATCACTTACTCGCAATAACTTTCCATTTTCTTAATTTTGTGATTATAAAATAATTAACGTGTATTTAAAACTATAGTTTCCTGCACTTGTAGGACCTGCTAGCATATCTGTAGGATAGTACATTCCATTCTCGTATCTTCAAACATTATATTCGTCCAACGCACATCAAGTATGCCAAAGAAAACACTTATGTAATGTTGATCTCTTCAAAGGTTGCATCCGCAAGGAAATGAAGCAGACGCGATAAGGAAGTGTAGTATTCA
>JAWPHD010011545.1:0-82992 GCA_037043455.1 Cyrtodaria siliqua
CCGTTGTTATTGCCATACTCATGACATAACATGTTAGTAATTAATTCTCCAACCGCAGCTCATACTATAGTGTATGTACCATTGCGTAAAGTCTTGCTCAGTTTATGTATCCTTGCGTAAAATACTGCTCGTTTAAAACCGTTAAAAAATCACGCCAGCACGTGCACGGTAAGTTGGACATGCCCAATGCATGATCAAGTAGGCATGTTGCCATATTAAAAAAAAAGTCCATTAAAATATGATCTCTAAAATGGGTCGCCGTTAACGTTACCGACGTCGCACTGCTTTTCAACGTTCACAAACGGACAGTGTATCGAAGTTTGTGACGTTTTACACCTGACATGTATGTCTTCGCTGGACCCTCGATACATTCAAAACAATATGCGTCTTATATTTCGACGACACCCTAAAATACCATTCAACCTATTGGCTTGTTTAAGCCAAAGTTGTTGTTTTATACAAAATTCAACTATATCAGTACCTAAACAAGTTGTATATCAGTGAAAAAAATCGGTTGAGAAATAAACAATTCATATGCGTAAGTTGTTCTTGATAGATCATTTTCAATACGAAATTATGCTGCATCAACAATTAGAAAACTTGTTTTGTATAATTATTATTTAAAAATTGTTTTAATATGTTGGATGAACGTAAAATAGGACACTGAAAGTTTAACAGCAAAATATTTAAGATTTCTTAATTGTCTGCTGTGCCAGCAACAAGGAATTTACATTTTGCCTGTACAATATTCATTTCTCAGCCGATTTTCAAAACTAAGGGGTTTTATCTACCACTAAAAATTCAAGTTCCAGATATATATAACTTGTTAACGTATTATTCAATTTGCTCGCAGTAATGCTGAAAACAGTTGCCTGAACAATATGCATAACATGATTAAAATAAAGAGAACATATACTGCTAAAGTAACATTGACATATATATATATATTTACAAGATATAAATTATAACAGAACATTTAACAAATACATGTATCAGCAAATAAAATGTGCCACCCGACTGCCATAGCTGCTCGTTTATTCTATATATTTGGTCATCTGTAAAAGCTCTCTCTAACAGCGGCGAGCAGTACAGGAGGCCTGCAAAGAGATTAAACAAACTATTTTAATGACAGATAACGCTTGATTGGCCATTCAACGCAAGATGCATCGAACAATTGGAACATTTGTTCAAGAACGGAGAATTTGTTTTATACATTCATGGTGAAATGTCATCCAGAAAGAATGTTATATAGGAGTTACAAGAATATAAACATGTTTATCACATAACATGCGGTGTGGGAGTGGAATAACACCATTCTACATGTCCGATATACCACTAGTTATATAAGTATGCAAATAAGCGTAGTATGCGCTGTCAAGAAAGAACGGTAAGGACTATGATCCAATTTCCACGGTTTATGTCGGTTTCGCCTTTCGTTTAGAGCCTCGCATAATATAATTTTGCCAACTCGTTTAATAAATTCAATAATGAATGAGTACTCGTGTAAGATCCTCTATTTATACCTCTTTAAACTCATCTCTTTAAAATAAAAATATTTAAATATATCTTAAACAATTGTGAACAAGAACAAGTGTTCAGTGAAAAAAAGTGATACGCAGTAGTGTATTGGTATGTGTTGTTGTTGTTTTCGAATTTCTATCCAAAAAAGTCTATCCAAAAATAAGTTTAAGGTGTTCCAGGATAAACCTACATTAAGATAACTGAAAATTGTATCGCAAATCATTAAAGCTAATAAAAATGTCTTATTTTCTACTGCATCAGCAATTGTGAGTTTACATGGGAAAAGCCATATCAAAAAAAAGTATTTTGGCTGAAAAACATTTATTTATGACCCAAACAATAATAGTTGATTATATTGCAAATATATTTAAACCTATCGTAGAAAAACGGGTTGTGTCCTTTTATTTAAATATTTTCAAGCAAGTTTCAAGCCAAACTGAGACCGGATTAATAAACGGATGTGCTAATAATATAGTTATAATGCTTGATAACGTTTGCATTAGTGCTGTTTGTCCCTATAAAGGTAAATCGTATCCATACCCGTCCCTCCCTCGAGCGGCAGGCGCATACATTGTTGCATCTGTCCATTATTTTGGACTGTCCGAAAGGTATAAAGTGACTGTCAACCCGGCAACCTGAAAGTAAACAGTACATTAAAATGAATTGACGAATCAAACAAAAAAACAACAACAGATGAATACATGCAAAACCGTAAAAACCATCATTGAAACTTTTTTGTCGGATACGTGTAATTTGGCAAAGGAGAGACGTAGAAATATAGCATGATCCACAGACTTGATCTTACATTACCTCTCATGAACAGACTCAATAAAACCGAGTCTGCTACTTTTATCTTTTGTTTGTGTGTGTTGCGTTCAAGGGATCCACTTCTCAGTATTTGTTATCATTCACAATAGCGTCTGTGGCGGCCGTAAAGAGTTGCCCCGACTACAAATCAGTCGTGTTATTACTTACTGGTCCTTTTACTGGTCCTTTGGGATCATCAAGCCCAATCTTCGTGATTTAAAGTAGAATATCGCTTAAGCCGGTGCTAGGAGGCGTAATAGGTGTTGCTCCTTGCATTACCTCTCATGAACAGACTCAATAAAACCGAGTCTGCTACTTTTATCTTTTATCTGTGTGTGTTGCATTCAAGAAATCCACTTTTCAGTATTTGTTTCCATTACAATAGTATAGAAAGATATCGTGTTATAGTAAAAGTATATAGTAAAGGACCTTTACTATATACGTATACTATAATACTATCTCTTTTTGGCCTTTACTATATACATCTGCTATACAACTATCTCTTCTTATCCTTTAGTGTCTCCGTGGGCGAGATGTTAACGACGCTGCGTTGTAAACCTTCTCGCCTCTCACCGTTGCGGGTTCGAATCCCAGTAGTATAATCCCTACAAATTACGCTACATACGATATATATATATGGTTTTAAAGTCCTCATTTGAATATTTTAAGGTAATTACGAAGTCTTAATTACGTATTCCATTTCATTTAATGGGATTTAAACATTGCTGAACATGTGTGAAGAAAAACACTTTTACTCAACAATATACATATTTTGTTTATGCTATAATTAAAATAAATGTGCATACCTCTTTCACATCTGCATGGTACATTTCTCACAGAGTTGGGACACATGCTTCTCCAAAACACACAGTGTGTCCCTGTCACCCGGCAACCTCTGAAATATACAAAACCGTCACGGATATACTAGACCATACGCAGAATACGGCAAAACTAGTGTTTTAGATATTGTCATTTGATGAAATAATATTAGTTTTTTCAGTCCAAGGTATTAAAGACAGCACATTCGCTTCAAAGAATGGAGATGTATACAAAAGGCAAATGAGATACACATTACATCTGTTTTCGACTTTGGTGTGATTATTTTTCGGTGTACAAGGTTTTCAAAAAGAACTTAATAGACACACACACACTTTTCGGGACAGACGGACACTCGGACGGACATGGCTAAGGCTATATGCCTAACACCATTCGGTGGTGGGTACAGACAAAGAGGGATTTTTTTTATACAATAAATGTTTAAGGATGTACAAAAGAAGCTACTTTCGTAAACGTTTGATGGGTTTAATGCGTGAACTGTGTAAAACAGACCTGAAGTTGACGTGTCCCACATTTATATTTCGTTTGCCATAATCAGGTTTGTTATATACTGTACAACAATGCATTGTGCACGTATGCATTGAAATTATTGTTAAACGAGGCAAGAATAAATAATCAACTGTCATGTAGTTAATTAAATATCTGCCCTCTTGACCTCTTGTTTAAGCATGCATACATCATCATGGACGCTTGTTCCACTATCAAGATCCTATTTGTACCTGCACAAATGACTTCGCTTATGTTTACAGTACGAATACCGACCATACATATGAGCCATTACGTTTACAGTACGAATACCGACCATATACGAGCCATTACGATGCGTATTTAATGATTTATTATGACAGTGATTAGCGGCGTGTAATAAGGAAAGCAAAACACCTGTAGGAGCATCATATGAAACAAATATAAATTATAGATACTCCCACAGACACGGGTTTAAAAAATGTTTTATTTGTCTATTAAAAACAGAACCGACATATAAGATTTTTTTTAAAAACCGGTGTCTGTGGATACTCCATTATCAAACCGATTAAGGACAAATATAACCTCTTAAATTCAAAGCATCTACTCGCTCATACTTTGTTTTATTCCCATAGCAGAATATAAAGACACATTTCAATTTGCGTCTAATTACATGCATTTAATACACGACAAAACAACAGTAAAAGAAGGATGAGCTTTGTATTAGTTTCGTCATAGGTCCCATTTCAAACCAACCAAAAAGTATATACACACCATGAGTAAAATATGACTGACAAACATCAACAATGTATCAACTGTAAATATGTAGCTAGGACGCTATGATAGTGGTAATATGTTATATATATCATTTATTCGTCTTTGTTTCATTGTAATTTAACATCGCACACACATAATGTCATGCTTGACACTAGTCGTTTATAACAAGTATATTGGTATTCCGGATTATGCAAATATCAAACAGTATTGTTGACCAGTTTAAGTGTGATTGTAGAAGTAGATATAAAAGTGGAACAGGAACTGTAGTATTCAAGGACAGTATTCAAGGACGACAGTCAACCACAAACACGCGCAGAAACAAACAACTATATCAAAGATGAATAAAAGGCAAGATAAGACATCACAAACATAAAACGGTTGACAATAGGGCTACCGCCTTAGAACGGTCAGTGACACAAAAGAAAGCCCGCTTGGGTGTAAACCAGGTTCTACGGTACACCAAACCTCCCTCTTAACTTATTGCCATCCCAATAAAACGGGAGAGTGTAAGTAAAGTATATCACCGCCAGGTTATATTCTCAAACAAACAAGACAGCATAAATAGGCAATATAAGTAAAAAAAAGATGACCATGTATATATCAATAAAAAAAGCCTAGAAAGCCACAAAGTACTCAATGACTTGACAGAAGCCGTGGAAAAAAGAGAACACACATTTAAGGGAACGAAACGACAATATGTAAAACCATGAATACTGAAAAGAGGCTCCATTGAAAGCAACAAACACATACGAGAGAGACAAGTAGCACACTCGGTCGTTTTGTGTTGTGAAACATCTGACGCCCTAAGCGTCTTTAAAGACAGAACACAATCTATATATGTCTTAATGCATTAATTAAGACAATCATCGCAGTAGCTGCCGTTGTTACAACGTAGTCCTGAGCAAAAACAAAGAGCGTGGAACAAACATAAAGAAGTGTTATTCCTGTAACCAGTTGTACTTATTCGATTAACCCTTAACCAGCTAAGCTAAGGACTATAATAGCCTTTGCGCCCATTGTAAACCCAGATCAGCCTGCGAGCATCCTGCAGGCTGATAAGGGGTTGCAATGCTGATCAGTCATTTCCCCCAAAACACCCATGGTCACATAAATGGAAAGGTCTTAATTTAAAAAAGAATAGTCCATTGTATATATGTAGCGGGTTAAAGGTTAAAAAATGAATGTCAGAGCTCCGGATAAGCAATCAGGGCACAAATATAACATTAAGATGGTGTTTGTGTCAAATATTTACATTGCTATTGTCGGCGTATTGATGAGCATGGTCTAGTAGCACTTTTATAAAGAGATATGTATTAACCATTAACTCGCTACATATATATAATGAGCTGTTCTTTCTTTGAATTAAGACCATTCCATTCCATTTAGGTGACAAAGGTTTTTTGTGTGGAAAATGACTGATCAGCAGCCGGACGTTGTAAACCCTGATCAGCCTGCGAGTTATATAAGGCTATTATAGTCTTGCTATGCGGGTTAAGTGTTAAAATGTAATCTCTTTTGAAATTCTTAAAACACATCAGTCATAAAATGACAAAGTACACGTAATTAAAATAAAATACATGCGCAATGATGAACGCTATTCTGACGAACCTATAAAAAGGTCATGCCTTATTCTATTTATATGATATAATAGAGATCTTGTTCTTATTCAAAATCACATGACAATTAATATTACCGTGATATATATATATATATATATATACTGAATAAAAAAAGTTTAGCATGGCATTTTAGGGACATAGATTAAACATATGAACATTGATATAACTGATTAAAGATATTTGAAATGTTAGATAAGGATGTGATTTTCAAAAAAAAAAGAAGTTATTTTATTGTCTTCTAAGCAAAGTATCAGAGTTACCTCCCATATATTAAAAACAACTTATTTCATTATACAAACGTATTGCTTCGAACACATTTAATATTTGGCATTGACAACAATTGCCCATTATGTCATTGTTTAAAAAAACTGAAATGTGTTCACAGAAGATTGTTATTCTCAAACAAATACATTTTAAAATTACCTCCCTTTTCATTGAAATGAGAACGATTTTCGATAGCCTATAACAGTATGTTCCCAACATATTTGCTTTATTTTTATCACCGACTTTGTTTACGAATGATTATTGGTCATATCTATCATTTTGTCATTTTATCATTGATCCCGAACATACACGGCTCTGTATCTCGTCTATAGAAATGAAATGCATTTTGATATGTGCTAAATTTATTTTGTTCAGTATATATATACACTACTGGCATATCAATGATGCGTGGTCACGAATATATTGTATGGTAATTATGGGTAAAGTGCATTCATTAGCAGAGGTGTAAAACAGGGATATAGTTTAGGTCCAGATTGATACGAGATATGTTTTATTTCGGCTCTGTCTTATTCAATAATTACCTGTCAAGGTCAAGCAGTAACGCGTTAGATGATTGCATTTGTCATTTACTGAATTAATAAAGGATAACAGTCCAACAGGAAGAGTAGCATTCACAGAATGTAGTCACTCCAACAAGTATTACAAAGCAAAGGTGATACAAAAAGTACATCACAAACACATTCAGTGAAAAAGCACAATACAAACAGATACAGGTTGACAACAGAGGTACCGCCTTGGAACGGTCAGTGGCAAAAGGGACCTCCGGGGAGTTTAAACCGGTTCAAGGGTACACCAATCCTCACTCTTACCCTGTCATCATCCTTTAACAACAGGACAGTGTAAATACAAAATAATCACCGACGAGTTAACTCCTTACACTAAGCATAGATGGGTGTTATAAAAAAAACAACAGAAATGTTCATGTATATAATACATCAAAAATAAGTTAAAATCTCATATGTACTCGATGAAGAGGAAAACGAAGATGTGGCAAATATCGCCGCCAGATGTCGTACCTTTTCACTTTGCACGTAATGAAATCAGTTTCTGTCGAACGGATTGCGTTTGCATTGCATCGACTTTGTTTTCGCCCGATCATTTTACTTACCACCAGACTAAATGTGTTTGCGTTAAACTGATTTATATTGCATCATGCTGATTTACTTTGTTCTGTATCATTTCACATTTTTCGATGAATCATTTAAGTTTTCATCGAACCGACTTGTATTTTATTATATTGCATTAGTTTTTTTGTTAAATGGTTTTTCATTGCACTGAATGATTTATATTTGCGTCATATGGTTTGAAATTTTACACCGTATCATTGCACATTGTAACGAATGAACAGAGATTACACGTCGGATCGAATCAATATGTACGTCATCAAATGACTTCATGTTGAATTAAATGGCCTGTCATTGAATGGTTTGTAAATATCCACATTTTGACGGTTATGGCTTCCCATAAATACCGTTAAGAGCAGTCAAAACGGAGTGAACGACATTCATCATACCGTTCCCGCCTAAAATAAGTTAGGAACACGTTGTCATAGAGTCCACCGCCCGTCCGGTCGTTGCACAATAAAAGAGGAAAGCATATTGCAAACTGCAGAAGCGTCAACAATTTAATTAAGCATGTATTGCGCCGCAGAATACTTCGGTCGTAACCTCTGTTTATAAATTTTCTAATAATTTTAATAAATAACTCATGAAAATTATCATGACCGATAGTATTCCTAATTTTGTAAATCACATCTCCATAAAAGACGGGTTGTGATAAACCTTTATGATAATAAAATTTAGAAAAAGTCTTACATAACTTATGGTAACGGTAACCCTGTTGGAGGGGTTTTTCAGTAGTGTTAAGATTACGAAGGTTGAAGTCCTCAACACGGCTACAACCTCTGGCAAAAAGAATTAACTGAGAAATAAACACGCCACAAGAAACAGTATTGGGGAGTTATTACTACTCCATTTTCAATAGACATATGTATATCAAGAAACGGAGTGACATAATCCGAAACGTTAGCTTTATTGAGTTTTAGTTCTGGAGGATAAATGTCCAGTCAATGTTAAGTTGCATTTGTAGCATAGTCGGTGATATTTCCTTTGATGAATGCAAATCATTAAATCGTTTAATTTAGGGTCAGTTAAATATAGGGTTATTTAAACCTCGATGAGCAACGCCCACCTCGGTGTTTAATTAAGCCAACATGTTGAGACCAGACTCTCTCTATTACATATACTTGTGTATGAAATTATTTTGTACAATTTTGAGTGTGCCAGACTTCAGAATATCTTATATTCTTAGAACATTATTTCATCGTAATACCTTTTGTATACGCGACTCGTACCCGCCCACAAAAGTAAGGCTCGTTTCTCCATTCAATAACTATTACCGAATAGCAAAAGGCCATACAATTGAAATAAAAAAAAACGTGTAGGGCTTTTTATAAACGAGGAAGTGGTTTCTGGAGGGAGCGTCTCTACCATCAAGCCAAGTGATTACAACTTTTACATAGTATGGATTATTTTCTTAATACACACATTAAAACATTATAAAGTTGATGAAAATTAGATTACTCCCGAGATGTGTATATATGCCCGACACGTATACGAAACAAATGCATGTATACAAACGTGCTGATGCAAAATTACTTACGTTATCTGACAGGAGTTCCTCCTTTGACGTGGGGTGCTTGGAAAGATCCTTCTCGGCTCTCCTGGTGCCCATTTCTCGCCCTGCTGTGATTGGCCAGTTCGTCCAAAGCCTGCATTCACATTAAAATTAGGTATAGCCGCTGAATTTGGATTATTCATGGCACCGAACATGTTCTGGCCAGCAAATCGCGGGGCCACGGGCACGGCTGGCGTATTCCTCCCAAAGAAAACTGGCGGAGTTTGCCCAAATGTTAGCACTGTTATGCCTTGTAGTACATACAAAGCAAGTATCGTATTCTGTATAATTTCCATTGTTTTAAACCAAATTAGCACTTTCAAATTAAATAAATTAAATAAAAACTAATATTATACCAAGTGTTTACGTTTGCAGAAAAATGACTCTGATGTTATAATTGTTGGTCTGTGTGTTTATATATATGTATGTTTTATATAGGAAACCCCACTCATTGACCCCTTAATCCTCAGAAAATATCAATAATTGTCTTTTATTGACATGGAATGCGTTTTTTATTACTATTTAGTTTGACGTTCTCTTGTTAACGTCATTCAACAATAACTGGACAAGTATGATCAATAAGTGATTGATTGATTATGTGATCGTTATGTGGGGTGGCGATTTATGTTCGACGTGACCTTAGAAGATGACCATGTACTGACCAAATTATGGTCAAAAGGGTTTTGTTATTGTTTACATGCACGGTGACCATTAATAAACGAGTCTGTGATGTAATGTCTACGTCAGAGCTAAACTGTGACAATACGCCCACACTACACCCACACTAAGAACATTTGCCACTTCCGCAATGCCAGTCTCTACCAGGGTCACCATGTAAATTCAAGGAACGACAACGTACTCTGGGTAGAGATTGTTGTAATGCAACCTGCAGTAAACATCTCTGATAATGTTTCTTGCAAGAGTATGAATGTATATACAAACAACTATATATATTGCGTTATAGGCAATATCTATTTGGATATATTGTTTGGGGCGCTTGTTTCAGCCAAAGGACTTTACTATGTAAATTCCTTGTTGGTGGGACAGCAGAAATTTTTTAAAAAAATCAAATAACAATTTAAAACTATGTTTGGATAAAAATTCTAAACAAAATAATTTTCATGCAGAAGACTTTTGCCTTGAAAATGACTCATCAAAAACAGCTTTCGCACATGAAATTTTTCCCAACCGATTTTGAAAAGTATGGTGTTTTTATTTACCACTAAAAATGTCTGTTTCACTGATATACAACTTATTTAGGCAGTAGATTAATTTTATCTTAAAAGTCCAAAACACATTTGGCTGAAACAAGCGCCCAAACAATAGCCCTAACGTATAGAGATAAAAAAAATGCCTGAACATGGACCACCTCCTTAAAATAAGTTATATCACAGACCTAATAACAATTATTAATATTATTATTAATATTTCTGTGGTTTTAAGTTATCTAATAAAAAGGTTATTTTACATGACGACTATGCAGTATTGCTTCTTGCCCGTAGGATGAATTACACGATTTAGAACAAAATTTAAATTTAGTGAAACACGAAATCTACTACGCCATATAATGGCCTCTAAGTCTAGTAAGCAGTAAGGATAAAGAGAGGACAGCAAACGTTACACTCTCTATTAATCCTAAGTAATTGCAATCCTCTACAACAATTACTTCGTTACAAAATGACTACCAACATACACACCAATTTACATCAGACTTAACAGTACGTTTTATGTTGCGAATACTGATAAAATCAATGTTTTGTACAGCATAAATCACTGAACATTTGGTTCTATGAATTTTTTTGGAGAGAGAGGAAGTAATAGCCATGCTGCCGGTGTCATGTTATAAATTGCAACGGCAGAATGTTATACACTAAATGGTATATGACCTCTTAAATAACAGTAATTTGTCCTTTAAAGCACAAATTCCATTATTTCGCAGTTGCCATACTTGATATGCATATCATGTAAGTTAAGCTCACACGGAGTAGTTCAGCTCTCTTAGTCCTCTTAAAAGACATGAGCATGTTCTTCTCTTAAACGGACATACGCCAATCTTGCTTTATTTTGACTTAAATCTGTTTTGAAAACATGATATGATAGCGATAGTGAAACACGGTAGAGGTTTTATAAGCAATTTAATCAATTTTAAAATAACGAACTTCCGTATAAAAAAGGGAACAAACTCTAAATTTAAAACTGTATGTGTATGTTACACATTTATGCAATTTAACTGATTTCATCACTGTTTCTCAAAACTGTGGGACGCCTCTAGTCTTAGAATAAGTACAACATATCAAATCGAATTTCAGCCTATTGAACAATTGGTTACGGATGGACAATAGAAGACACTGTTACTGACGTTTGCTTTGTTTTGTAATTAAAACAGACCTCGGAATAACCGCAGTTCCCTTCAGAAGTTTCAATGATCGACTACGTCTGACTCCCCCACTCCCCACTCCCCAACCCTCCCCCACCCTCACTCAATCTGTTTCTCCGTACTAGTAATCTACCAGGCTTACACAATCAGTACGTGCACGTGTTTTATAATGGCTTTTTAGTAACGTGAATCATTTTCATTGTACTATTGTACTTGTTCAGATAGTTCAGGTTGTGTTTGGTCGTATTTGAGCCAAGGTCTCCATGAGGTAGATATGTCTAATGATAGGTGTAAATTAGTGCAAAACCGCGGCGTCCTGTTGTACTACATAACTTTCATATTTGCAAATCATAATTAATACGTATTTGAATTGTTCAAAAGCAATTGTTTTAGTATTTACTGGTTGCTGATTACATTAAACCAATAATTTGTTTAAAATTATGGTAGAATAATGAAGAAGAAAAAATGGAAACTCCAACTTATATTAGATCTACACTCTAAGGCTCTAATTAATTATAGGAAAGTCATATAAAAGTCAAAATGAATGATACTGGATTATTAAATCGAGATGCTAATTTTAATGATTGATAATTACTGTGTCCCTTTAAAAGTGAAGGTCTGCAATGTATAGCCTAGATATATAATGTTTGATGAAGCAAGTTGCCATCTCTCCAGTCCAGAGGAAAGTTTCCAGAATGTACCAACAAGCATAAAGGCCTTGCCACGACTGGTACATTATATATCACGTTAGCATGATTCTCATCAGGTTCACTGGACTTGCAGAGAAGTTTGTGAAGCACTTATATTCCTATTAAAAATATATTTTCGTCAGGTATGGAACTACTGTTTATAGACACATTGTTGGTTTCCCAATTGGGTACGTACTGTGCACCTCTTGTCGCAGATTTGTGTTTGTATTGCTGTGACGAGCTTGTGTGTTGAGTATTCAGCAGATACTCAGGCAGATGTCATCGAAGCCTTTAATAGGGCCTAACACCAATCGGTACATGGATGATATATTAAACGTTGACAACTCTTTCCTTTCTACAATAGTTAATCATGTTTATCCTAACGAACTACAACTCAACAAAACTAATAATTATAAGACTGTCGGTTCTCGATTTGCATGTTTCAATTACAAATGGAGAAATAATATCCAAATGTATGAATAGTAAAATGGTTTCAGTTTTAACTTCGTAAATTATCCCTAATTAGACGGGTATGTTCCACGAGCAGCCGCATCAATTTATTTGTTATAGCTCTAGTGAGCTAAGATCAGCAGAGCTTATGCGGTGGTGCGGTGTCCGTCGTCCGTTTGTCCGTCCGTCCGTAAACTTTTTGAAACTACTGGATGGATTTTCATGAAACTTTACAGAAATGTTGCCCATTATGTCTAGTTGATCCTAGCAAAAGTGCACGTTGATGTGAAATCCAAGATGGCCGCCAAAGCTAAAAAAAGATTTTTAAAAAACGAGTTTGTAGCGACTACTTCTTGAAAACTGTAAGTGATATTGATAAGGGACTTTTTCTAAAATGATCTGCATGACATGATGTTGGTCCTTGTTCAAAAACATTTTGATTCAACATTAAACATGGCTTCCAGCGGCCATCTTTGTTTACATAGTTATATAGTAAAAACGTGTAGCGACTACTCCTCTGAATCTACTTGAAGGATTTTCATGAAACTTAACAGACATGTTGCTCTTGATGTCTAGTTGATCCTAGCAAAATTTCAGGTCGGCCGGAAATTCAATAACGAATTGCGAACAGAGTGGAAATGTCATTATGAAGTCACAGCCACCTTGATATTTGAACCACTACCCGAAATTCAATAGAGCTCTTCCTCTCACCAAGGACAATGATATACTAGTAATTATTATCACTTGAAATGTGCATGTCTATATGAGGTCATGGTGACCTTGACCTTTGACCTGACCCCAAAACAATAGGGTTCTTTCTCTGATCAAGGGCACTGTAACTATGAAGTTTCATGAGGGTGGGCTTATGCCTCATATTATGGTATATCAATGAGGTCATGGGTTCCTCCTCTGACCAAGGGCAAGGTATCTTCACGAGTGTGTGTTATGATTTTGATGGTATAGCACAGAATTGTTCATGGATGTACATGTCTACAGAAAGACAATCCCATACAATAATATGCCCCATTTTTCAAACGCGCGCAAAAAAGGGTATTTTGATCACAAAATCTTTGTATTGGCATCCATCAATCAACTGTATGTTAGGCTACTGGGGGGATTTCTACCTTCACAAAATCTAACTTCATGACTTCTAACTCTACTACTTTCAGTCATATTGTCAGAAATCATGAAGTTAGAAGATGTAAGTTAAAAGCAGTGATTTCTGACTTCTTTTCTTTCAACTTAACTGCATGACTTCTAACTTTATGAAGTCCAACTTCCCTCTTTCTGACTTCTTTACTTCTTATTTATGACTTCTAACTTCTTTACTTCTTATTCATGCCTTCTAACTTCTTTACTTCTTATTCATGCCTTCTAACTTCATTACTTCTAACTTCATTTCTTCTTATTCATGACTTCTAAATTCTTATTCATGCCTTCTAACTTCTTTACTTCTTATTCATGACTTCTAACTTCATATGCATGACTTCTAACTTCTTTACTTCTTATTCATGACTTCTAACTTCATTACTTCTTATTCATGACTTCTAACTTCTTAACTTCTTATTCATGCCTTCTAACTTCTTTACTTCTTATTCATGCCTTCTAACTTCATTACTTCTTATTCATGCCTTCTAACTTCTTTACTTCTTATTCATGACTTCTAACTTCTTATTCATGACTTCTAACTTCTTTACTTCTTATTCATGCCTTCTAACCTCTTTACTTATTATTCATGACTTCTAATTTCTTATTCATGACTTCTAACTTCTTTACTTCTTATTCATGCCTTCTAACTTCTTTACTTCTTATTCATGCCTTCTAACTTCTTTACTTCTTATTCATGACTTCTAATTTCTTATTCATGACTTCTAACTTCTTTACTTCTTATTCATGCCTTCTAACTTCTTTACTTCTTATTCATGAATTCTAATTTCTTATTCATGACTTCTAACTTCATTACTTCTTAATCAAGACTTCTAACTTCTTTACTTCTTATTCATGCCTTCTAACTTCTTTACTTCTTATTCATGACTTCTAATTTATTATTCATGACTTCTAACTTCTTATTCATGCCTTCTAACTTCATTACTTCTTATTCATGCCTTCTAATTTCTTATTCAAGACTTCTAACTTCATTACTTCTTATTCATGCCTTCTAACTTCATTACTTCTTATTCATGCCTTCTAACTTTTTATTCATGACTTCTAATTTCTTATTCATGAATTCATGCCTTCTCACCTTTACTTCTTATTCATGACTTCTAATTTCTTATTCATGACTTCTAACTTCATTACTTCTTATTCAGGACTTCTAACTTCTTATTCATGCCTTCTAACTTCATTTCTTCTTATTCATGACTTCTAACTTCTTATTCATGCCTTCTAACTTCATATTCATGCCTTCTAACTTCATTACTTCTTATTCATGACTTCTAATTTCTTATTCATGACTTCTAACTCCATTACTTCTTATTCAAGACTTCTAACTTCACTTCTTATTCATGCCTTCTAACTTCATTTCTTCTTATTCGTGACTTCTAACTACTTATTCATGACTTCTAACTTCTTTACTTCTTATTCATGCCTTCTAACTTCTTTACTTCTTATTCATGACTTCTAATTTCTTATTCATGACTTCTAACTCCATTACTTCTTATTCAAGACTTCTAACTTCTTTACTTCTTATTCATGCCTTCTAACTTCTTTACTTCTTATTCATGCCTTCTAACTTCTTTACTTCTTATTCATGACTTCTAAATTCTTTACTTCTTATTCATGACTTCTAACTTATTTACTTCTTATTCATGTATTCTAACTTCATATTCATGACTTCTGACTTCTTTACTTCTTGTTCATGACTTCTAACTTCATTACTTCTTATTCATGACTTCTAACTTCTTTACTTCTTATTCATGCCTCCTAACTTCTTAACTTCTTATTCATGACTTCTAATTTCTTATTCATGACTTCTAACTTCATTACTTCTTATTCATGACTTCTAACTTCATTTCTTCTTATTCATGACTTCTAACTTCTTATTCATGCCTTCTAACTTCTTTACTTCTTATTCATGACTTCTAATTTCTTATTCATGACTTCTAACTTCACTACTTCTTATTCATGACTTCTAACTTCATTCCTTCTTATTCATGCCTTTTAACTTTCTTATGCATGACTTCTAACTTCTTTACTTCTTTTTCATGCCTTTTAACTTCTTTATTTCTTATTAATGACTTCTAACTTTCTTATGCATGACTTCTAACTTATTTACTTCTTATTCATGCATTCTAACTTCATATTCATGACTTCTGACTTCTTTACTTCTTGTTCATTACTACTTATTCATGACTTCTAACTTCTTTACTTCTTATTCATGCCTTCTAACTTCTTTACTTCTTATTCATGACTTCTAACTTCTTATTCATGACTTCTAACTTCTTTACTTCTTATTTATGACTTCTAACTTCTTTACTTCTAACTTAATTACTTGAAGCAAAGACATTAGAAGTTATAGTCAGCAGTTTAAAAGCCAGAAGTAAGAAGTTATGAATTCAGAAATCATGAAGTAAGACATCAGACATTTTGAAGTTAGAAACTATTAAATCGTGAAGTTATTAGTTATAAAGTGGAAGTACTGAAAGATGTCAGAAGTCCCTCCAGGACTTCCGTACGGTTGACAATATTGCATCTACACTGCCAATGTCAGAGACAAGCATTTCAGAAGTTTTATAAAAATATGACTATTTGGAACGTGACTAAAGACAAAAATGGACTGAGTTCAACCAATTTATTTTCTAATGAAACATACAGGTGAATGTGTACTTGCAGTAGGGCTTTAACACTATCAGCAATAACAAGCAATAACGCAATAAATAATCCAACTGCTGCACCAATCACACCTAAAGGAACCAGTGTATGACCAAGAATTTACTTGTTTTGACCATGGCCATAATATATATCCCAATTTCTGGTCATTGTTTCTGTTTAGTTTGGTCCAGCGAGGAATTTTCACAGGTTTAAGCATTTTAATGAAGTTTGGCATAGTAAAATAATGTTTTGCAAACATAACGATTAAAGTTTTGCAATGTTTCAAGGAGACTTAAAATACAAAATAAAATTGTGTTGCTTTTGTAACAAAAATCAATGTGGAGCAAATATTGGTTACCCACGTTCACATATCAACAGTTTTCATAGACATTTCATACTTACTAATAAAACCTGATTTTTGATGTATAAAATGCCAAAAGTGTGTGCTGTCATTTGTAAAAACATACGTAGTTCTACCAATTGTCATTGAAATGAGTACCTTGACAATAAAATACATTCCATAAAAGGGTTTAAACTGATAACTATGAAGCATTCTTATATGCAAACAAATCATGCCCTTCCATCTATTATATATTCTGTTGTCCATAATTGATTTGTCATTTTAAAAATCACTGGCGGTGTATAAGTAATACTGAATATAACATTAACATTCACTAGCGTACATGCCTGAAAAAAGTTTTGATATTCGCAATTTGCATAAGGGTACAGTTGGTAAAAAAAAAGAAAAAAAAAAGACTGAAAAAATAGACTTGTTTTAAATATATTTGACTAAATTAGTTGATATGATGAATGCGAGATTCTATTTAATGCCAATTTCAGAAAGGGCGCCTTAAAGGGACACTGTCCGTAACTTTTTGCTTATAAAACACACACTAATTATGTTCGCAAACATTACACACTAAACATTATTGAATATTTACTAATTAAAGCAGGATTGTTTGACGGATTTCTATCGCGGTACCAAAAAAAGAAAAGCCATATCGGGCGTTTGAACTCGCAGCCAAAACTAAAATTACACTCGCAGTAATAATAGTGAGCGTAAAGTGGTCGACCTAGCTCCCAACTGAGCTAACCGGGCTATACGTATTGAGCAATACATACTGTGGTGAAAACCTAATGCGCTAATGGAAGTCACGTGATCGCAGAAAAGGTAAATACGATGGGTCCCACTTTATTTACAAATAATAATTTAAGCTTTTTTTTTTCAAACTCACGAATGCATTACTACAGACTTCTTAGGGTCTATGCTCATGTTTTCATGTATACATTTCACTGAACAAAGGTCAGACAGTTATTTGGTTATGCTCAATATCTGCTTACTTACGGACAGTGTCCCTTTAACGTAAAATCATTGACGGTAAATTATAGCACTAGTGCTTTACCAAAAATATAGAATTTGTATTACACTCTATTGCGATAAAAGATATTATCACAATAGACAAAACGCATCTACTCATGATCCCATAAATTATTTATCCCATAACTACAATACTGGGTAGCAATACAATGAAGAACTTCAGGAATAATAAGTGTACATATATTACTATATATAGAGGATCTTACATGAGTACTCATTCATTATTGAATTTATTAAACGAGTTGGCAAAATGATAAAATGCTCGGCTCTTTATATCAATTTTGCTAACGAGTTTAATAAATTCAATAATGAATGAGAACGAATGTTAGATTCTATTTATCACATAACTCACATATCGACTTTTATTGCATTTTGCCTGTCGCTTTAACATGCGAAACCGACATAAACCGTGGGAATTGGATCATAGTCAATATCAATTTTTTTAACGCTCATACTAGGCTTATCTTAATATTTATATAATTAGTGGTATAACGAAAATATAGAATGGTGTTATTCCACTCCCTCACTGCAAGTTATGTGATAAGTGTACATATATTACTATATATTAGGCAAACTACTTACTTAGCAAAGACAAAAATAACATACCGGTAGACACTTATAGAAATTCCCCAAAAAATCAGAGTATATAATAACATGCCAAATAAAAAAGTAACTTTTTATGGAACTGAATCAGGGTTTATGGCACCGTAAATAATATGTTATAGTAAACCAAGACGCAAATGAACTTTCTGGATCATTTACATTGAAATAAATAAAGTGAAGAAACAGAGTTGCCGTTACTCCAACTGTTAACGCCCGAATTAAAGTCACCTCTTACAATCATGCAATGCAATGGTTAGGAAGTGGTCCCAATTCCTTGTCTTTCAGCTGCTCCCGAAAACACACACGGCTGCTTTTATGCAATTTTTAAACGAGACTGTTCAATAATTTCAATTGAATTGAATTGAATTGGGGTTTTAAGGCGCACCAACACATGAAAAGGTTATATGGCACCTAAAAGGCATGAACATGCCAGGCTCATCTTCCATGTACATCGAGATAAAATATGGAAAATGGGCCTAGAACCTTCTCACCCTGAACTGCAGAGTTGCTGCAAATACTATCGTAGAAACTCCATTTACGCTGGAGCCACGTTATTGTTTTTCTGCCACTGCTCTTTTGATGCGAGCGAGATAGCACCAGAAAAAATGCAGGGATCATGATGAAGACCTTTAATGAACATGAACAAAAAATGATAAAATGAACATGAATTTGTGGGGATTCTACCCCACTGCCTACCCCTCCAAAGGGATCTGCAGTGGCCGTATTCTTTACCCCGTGACCAAACGGGGCCCCCGGCAACCACACGGGGCTTATTTCAAATAATTTGAAAATTCAATTTCAATTCTATGAAAATGAGGAACACTGTGTAATGTTAAGGGAAAGAAAATATCTTTATATTTATAACAGATCTATGGACCTATGAAATACAGTATAGTTTTTGCATAAAACCTGACCATCATATGTAGGCCTCATAACATATATATATATAGCTACAGAATACATTTCTGCATAAAACCTGACCATCTGCATGTATACATGTACAAGCAACCACATAACAGATCTTTGTTACCCAAACATATACATGTAGCGGTAATTAACTGTTACGTGTTTAATCATCAGCCGTGGATGTATGGTGTACCGCTATGCTGTAATCACTCCGTGTGATGGATGATGACAGTGTTCGCCATGAAGAAGGACAAAGGGATTCAACGTCATCAGATGAATTGTGTGTAACTGAAGCATGCCGGGTCACCACACCTTTCCATTTACAAAATGAATTGTATTCGATGGCTCATCCACGCCATTATCTAAGCTTGTTATTTTGAGTTGCCCCAGATAGAGGAGGGGAAGAGTATGTAGGAATATTTAAAAATAGATTGTGGGTTTTGAATGTTTGTTCCTGTTGGCACTGCCCTGTGTGGTTCCGGGGGCCCCCGTTTGAGATGCATTTTTATATATATATCCATTATCAATAATTATACGTTTTTATAATTTTAGCACAAGAATAGGACCACTGCAGATCCCGTTGGAGATGTAGGCAGAGGGGTAGAACTCCCCAAATTCATGTTCATTTTATCATGTTTTGTTCAAGCTCGTTAAAGGTCTTCATTCTGACCCCTGCATTGTTTCAGGCGCCATCTCGCTCACATCACTAGAGCAGTGGCAGAAAAACAATAAACGAGGCTCCAGCATTAATGGAGTGTCTACAATAGAATTTGCAGCAACTCTGCAGTTCTGCAGGCGAGAAGGTTATAGGTCCATTCTCGATATTTTATCTCCATGTACATGGAGGATGAGCCTGGCATGTTCATTCCTGTTAGGCGCCATATAACCTTTCATGTGTTAGTGCGCCTTAAAACCCCCATTTCAATTCAATTCCTACTGGCACCATAATATAGGTTTGTTTTGGTGCTGTTGTGCAGTATAAGCCATTTCAATTAAATTCGATTTAAAAACAGATAGTAGACAACTGAACTGTTTATGGATTTTACGCCACCCCAACACAATATAAAACAAAACACAAAGCTAATACTGTCTTGGCACTTTGTGGATCCAAGCAGATGGGGAACGAAACCTTTTTTTTTAATTTAATTTTTATTTTTAAGGATGCAATAGCCAATAAGCTTTAATACTAAAAGCAAAAAAAAAAGAAAATATATTTTTTCTAGAGGGCAGCCTCGGTCACACTATCTGCTTCTTGTATCCATGGAAACAGTTTGGACAGAAACCTCAGAATACGTGTTCAAACAGTCCATAGTTTGGGCAAGCCCAGAATTACCCAAGGGTAAATGAAAAAATTATGCAAAAATAAAATGTGTAGTTGTTAAAACAAAAATGTGGTTTTAATATATAAATAAATCACAGATATATGCTACTTCCAGTCAATAGTACACAAATAAAATAACTTATCTAAATATGTGTAAAATATACATGTGAAAAAACTCTAAATATAAATGTTATAGTTTCATTCTTAGTCTAGTATCAAAATCTATATCTAAAATAAATACCTATACAAGTTATAGTACATATCACATCATGGGTGCAATAACATCACAATATCACATGACAGGTCAGATGGCATATCACATGACCAGTCACAAGACAGGTTTAAAATATCACATGAAAAAATGTGTAAATTAATCTAAAACATATCACAGGTGCTGTTGTAAACAGAAATCAATAAACAGATACAATATTTACATTGAATTGGTCCCATGCTTAAACTTAGGATATTTTACCAAGTCTAAACTTTGTTAATGCAAAAGAAATTAAGGAGATGCATTTTTATATATATATCCATTATCAATAATTATACGTTTTTATAATTTGAGCACAACATCATTAGAATTTGACCAATCGGTGAGTACTGAAGTGACACATCTCCACATTTGGGTAGATGATGGACTCTGTGTTTATCGCTGATGCCCAACTGATTTTAATACCATTCAAAACTCATTGTTAGTTTTAGGTAGACCGTTATTTATCTTCTTTTGGTTTTGTTTTATTTCAAACATTTGAATACATTTGATTTATATTACAGTTTAACATTTATTTTTTCATACAGACTGAGGATAAAGTCTGAGTAAACCCTTTGTATTCAATCTCAACATCTCAGACATTTACGAAATCCTCAAATTAAGAATGATGGCCTATACAAGAAGTTGGCATTCAGGTACCATAATAGTATCCTGTTCAGACAATGAACAGATTCAACTATTTTTATGAATGGTGTTTACAGGTGAGTAAGGTGCCCTCAGAAGACCCTTCCACCTGGGTCTCCTCCTAAAAGTCTCGTCTGCTAAAGAATAAGGCCACTTGTATCACCAAGCTTAGGCCACTTGTATCACAAAGGTGACAGTAACTTGTTATTTTTTATTTAGTGTAACTGGTCACATACATGGATATAAAAGTATTTAAAACAAAGAGATACAATAACAAAAACAAACTGTAGGTAATTTACATCAATTATAACAACAATTGACAGCTTTCTGGCAATCTGTCAAAAGCACATAAAACGTACATGCTTTTATTGTGTCTAATGTCAGGTGACTACTACCAATTAATTAGTCGTAAAAAAAACATAAACATGTTTTGGATCAATAAGCCTTCCGTTCATTATCAATCAGTAAGCCTTTCTGTTCAATCAGAGAAGATCAATTAAATGTTAGCAAGATAAAAAAAAATCAACCAGTTTTTAAATAATATATATCCTACAAATTTTGAATATTTTTCAGCTTTTCATCCTTGAGCTTAATATTCTTTTAAATGATATGGGACGGATTCATATCGGACTGATTCATATCGGACGGATTCATATCGGACTGATTCATATCGGACTGATTCATATAGTCAACATTTCAATCCTTATTCTATAAAGGATCTTACATGAGGGTTGGATAAGAAACAATAGGAAACAAGTCAAATAGTTTTCATATTTTACGAGCTTTAGAGAGTAAACTATTAAGATTATTTAACGAGTTTCATGTTTTCTTATGACACAAATGCAAGATTCCTTTCATCATATGCAGAGTACTCAAATGTCAAAATGTCGGAACCAATCAGATTATTCCGTAGTAGTTTTGTATAATATTTTTTGAAATATCTTAACATTGTTTGGTTTAAAAAATGTTGCCTTATATAAGGCTCGAACCCTGAACCTTTGGTTCAGTAGACACACAGTAGACGACCAAAGGCGCAGTTTCTTTGTTGCGGTAATAAATAGTATATAACAAATGCCACGATCTGCAATCTGACTGGTTTTGATAATTTGGCGTGTGAGCGATCTCTATGGCACCAATTGTTCAAGTTATTCACTAAAGTAAAGAGCAACTAGAGTCAATACCGCTTAACAAACATCATATAGTGTCTTTGTACATTGCATAAAGTCGCCCGTGATCTACGACGCATGATTATTGTGGTATTAGCACACATCACGAAATGGCTTTTATAAAATATATATCATAAACAATTAAAAACCATGACATCAATATGAAATGATTCAGACCATAAAATAAATTCATCCTATGACGAAACAAAATGTAGAGGAAGTATGCTAATTGTATGTCCTATTCTAGTGGATAACGATCACGCAAACACGCATACACATTAATCAAACTACCTCACTGTGGTACAAGCATCGTCTTTCCTCATCAAAGATAAATTATTGTTGGTTTTGTAATAATCACCGAATCCCAGCAAGCCATGTACCACAAATTCAATACAGTTCAATTAATGTACTCATTCACTAGACTTCTTCTGTATACGTACGTCTTCCCACCTATAACTGATAAAAATAAAAGTCCAGGACTAAAATTCATTAATTGTTTGATTTGAAGAATCAGAAGTTGTTGTATGTATCAAAAATCTGTGTCTTTTTTTCAAGCTCAACACTGGTTTGAGTTCAACATTACGAGTCTACTATCAAGCAGTCTCAAGATCTCAGATATGAGTCAGATTCTTAGACTCATGTAATTTAATGAAAACTAGTCCAGAATTTTCACTAAATATCTTGCATTTTTTTGAAGTTCCAATACTTTTTACTCTATTATTGAATGTTCCATAGATCTTCTACTCTTTCTAATGGAAACAACAGGATAGTTTTTGTCTCCAACTCAGATGTATGTATAAATCTTGTTTCCTAAGGTCACTCTCATAATGCAACTGTTTTTAACCAACCAATCATTGAAAACTGAGTTGAAAAGTGAATATGGCAAATACGAAAACACTGCTGTCTATCACACACTATGGCGTGGTTAAGGAGGCTGGGTAAGCCTATCATATTATACACTATGGCTTGGTTAAGCGGGCTGGGTACTACTTCGAAATCAGCTCCAGTATTGGTCTCCAGCGTGGCGGTGACTTTCCTCATAGCATTGCTGTACGTTGATCACTTCACAACTGTGGAAAGATAGAAAAACATTTGTATTAGAAACATTTGTATATGATATTTATTGCAATTATAGTGAATCTTTCTCTTTGGAATAAAAACTAAAAACATCTGCATTAGAGAAACTGTAATTTTTAAGAATATCTTGAGAAACTTGACCTGATTTTCTTAATATAAAAAGCTCTCATGGTCAGAGAAAATAACCCTTATTGGGGTCAAACACGGATCAAATGGTGTAGACATAAATTAGTACATTAATGTCCCCAAATCACGTTTGTCATTTACGAGATCGAAACAATTAAAAGCGCTTTTTTTAATACATATTTTGCTAAAAAAAGCATAGTCTAATTGGAAATTAGTTTTTGGTCATGTTTGTCCAGTAAACAAACTTTAAAGGGAACGCGGCAATCTTTATTTTTTTAAAACTCACAGTGTCCCATTAGTTTTTCTACATTATTTGAATTTGTTCAATCATTAATATTAATTATAAGAATAGTATAAAGCAAATGTTTTCCATATTATTTATTGTTGATTATATTGCACCAATAATATATATATAAAACCTTCGGTAGAATAAGACGAAAAACTGAAAACTCAAACATGTAATTAAATATATGCAAGCATGTTTAAAGTCAAAATGATACTGGATAAATAAATCGAGATGCTAATTTCAATGCTTGATAAACACTTCAAGATCGCTGTGTTTTCCTTTAAATATGTTTTAAAAATAAAATTGTAGAATTTCTTAACATTAAAATAAACATGACATAGATTTCATCTGCTCCTTTTATTGTTTTGAGCAGTGAAATAATAAATGAATAAACATGAGGTTGAATGGAAATTTAGGAGTTAAATAACAGTTTTTATAAATTAGACCGAAAAGCCGAACGTGACATTGTATTTAAAAGTGAAATAAAAATAATGTAGCAATAAATGTGAATTAAGACACAAAGTAATTCCTTAACTGGACAACATCTTGGCATCTAATATACTGAATACATGGGTTTTCAATACTGAATACATGGGTTCAATCATGTTCTTTAAATTGTTTTGTTTTGTTTGAGTGATGTTTTACATCAATTTTAGTACCTGTTAAATATGAGTCGATTTTTTTGTGGTAGAGGCAAGACCACCCCATTTTTCCTGGGTAGAACCAGTACTGTATGCCTCCCGCCATCTGTAAGTATCAACACTATCTCACTTGACAAGTTGAGGCTCCCAGTGGGATTCAGACCTTCAGCCATGACAGGCTTTTTTAAATTTGCTGTTAAAACGATGGATTCTGCTCGTTGTCAAACTTATTTAAAATCTCTAAGATACAAACATTTTTACGAGTTTAGTTAACTCTGACACCTAGTATTACAGCTACTGAGAAAACAAGCTGTAATATAGTTATTTATTGAATTAAAAAATAATCAAGAGCACTAACTGGGTAAGGCATGCATCGATTTCCTCTGTCATTTTATTGGCACACAAAACTTCAAATCAATTTGGCAAAAAATTCAGATTGCTCAAACAATTAAGAGTGTGCTTACGGCAAGAATCAAGGGCAATCCTCATTGTCAATCTTGTCAGAGATCATATTAAGAACAAACTTAAAATCAAATCAACAAACTTAAAATCAAATTTAATTAAAATTCAAAGTTATTCACTAAAGTTATGGTGTGAACAAGAATTTGCTAATGGCCATATCAAGGGTAACAACTCTGCCATGCATGCACGGGTTTTGCTCATTCTGGAATGCATCTTCGGTCTTATTTAAACAAAACCTTTGAATCAAATTTGGTTATGTTCGCTCCTTAAACAACTGCAACTGGAAGGCAAAAAAGATGTGTATCTTCAATTCTTTTCTTATGACCTACCATCTTTCATGTATATCTCATGAAAACTGTTAGCGTTAATCAGAAGGTTTTACAGACAAAACAGAAGTACAGATGGACGAACAAGGGTAACACTATATACTGCTCCACTATTTTGGTCTGGGCATAACAAAAATATATTTTACATCGCAATCCGAATGAACACATGTTAGAAGGAGTGACCTTAAAGTACCGTTAGATGATTAATACTGTCCAAAGCGTCCATTTCTGAACCACAGAAAATGCATTGCTTTTAAGTTCGCAGCTTCCTGCCCCCATGCAAAACAGTATTACTATAAGGTTCCATATCTACATTATTTTGTACATGTTCATGGGAAAAAATTTACTCAATGTTATATTGTACATATTAAAGAATATTATATCAATGTTATATTACAATTATCAAAGTATTTGATTCTAAAGATAATACAAGGGATATCAGAATGAAACTGTGCTCTGCTGAGTAACAGTTTTATAAGATGAGCGTAAAGGATTTGGTTGGGCATTCTGAGCATGAATAAAGGATGGGAAAGAACAGCACTTCGTTATTCAGATTTGGGGAGTTTAACTTATTACGAAAAGCAATCACATTACATTGGTGTAGTTGTGGCGAAATATTAATACAAATTTAGTTTTTTATTAAAATAGTATAAAAAATACTGCTTTCAATACATGTCTCTGGCGCGTAGTTGCAGATATTTGGGCAATAAAATAATATGCATTTCAAAGCAACTTTAATAATTTGTTTGAACTGCGTATATGCTTGCGAATGAGGAAAAATAGTCTAGCTATGTGCCTGTGTCTGGTTTTAAACACATCGTATCTAACAAGATATCTTCTGTAATGCGATGTGTACAATATTGTTTAAAATAATTTTAGCACATAAGACATAGACAATAGCAATGACCAAGATGCAAGATGCAATGTATCCATGGCAACAGACAGCAGACAGAAGCCCCACTGAATATTGGTGCCATGTCCTTCCTTAAGTCAAAGGGGTCTGAGGTTTTCTTCAAGAAAAAATAAGTGCTTTTCCTTACTTCCGACATTCTTGTTATTAAGTCAGATGGTGGGTGGGGTAACATTAAAGGGTAACATTAAATGTTAAAAGACTAAACATATTACTGCAATGAGATGGTGGGTGGGGTAACACAATGTTAGCAGACTAGACATATTACCTAAGGGTTAGGAAAAACTAGATGTTAACTAGAGGCTAAAGGAATGCCAATAAGATGCTGCCTTGTATATTTGTCGATGAGCAAGTCCGCATACCGTCTCTCTTCGTCTGATAGTAGCCCTGGCATTTTCTTCAAGCTAAAAAGCACACAGGAATATATAAATGCAGGGGTACTGTTACATACAAACAAAAACAGAAACATGTTAATGCAGACTTAGCACAAAAACTTAGAAAAATCCCGCTTTTTTGAAAAATGGCAGTGAAATATTAGCTCACTATCGCAACATACATTATTCTGTAACCAGCCTGTGTAGAGCTGTAGTATGCTCTCTCGAATAAACTCATGTATTTGGTATTCAAATCGATTGACCTCAAGTAGTTTATTTGGTATTTAAGTTCATGTGACAGAGTGTGTGATGAAACAAAATCGACAAATTTATAAATAACACGTGTTTTCTTAGGCTTGTCACATACACCCTGTTGGACACTAATCAAATACTTTCTATTGATGTCACAATTGATGAATGTTGGCAATTAGATGAACTTGCATTGTTAGCACTTAATAAAGCCAGGTTTTCATCATACATGCAAACCACGATAATATTTAATATAAAGAATTCTTAAAAATGAACATTATTAATGAATATTAATGTGTAAAGCTTAACAATGATCCTTATCACAATCTCTCCTACTCTGGGTTTTCCCAATCACACGATGTAGGTACAAACATCTGACCACTCCTCCAAATAGTATGCTGTGAATCTCAGTATCTGCTGTGATTGTGTCAGCACTTGGAATGCTTTTTGTCTGCATTTTAATATGTTCAATCCGATCAGCGGTCGGCAACATATGAGTTCATTGAACGTTTCTAATTTGGAGCAGTCATGTTTGTACCTATACATCTCAAAACCCGAAAAACTCTATTATGATGGCTAATTTTAGTGGGTTCCATACACACGCAGAGATAACGACATACAAACTATGGTTGGGAAAAACATCAAACCAATTATCACCAGCCTCATGTAACTAGGTACACTGAAATCAAAGTCTGGGCTGCATTCATGGAAGTAAGTTGGAAATTCTGTTTTCAGATTTACCCAGACTATAGAGGAAGGCAGCAACCATTTCATTCTTACTCGTATTTTTGATTTAGCAGAACAAAGATTGATGACATGGAAAACACACACATCGAAAACACAACAATGCATGCAGACATGTAAACAAAAAACACACCAACTTACTCTGATTTAGTATGAGCAGAAGACTGTGGTGTCCTTGGTCGCTTGTAATCCTTGTTGTCATTGGCAACTGTACTTCGTAACCTTCCAGCAGGTTGCGTAGGTGTACTATACCCGCTGTCCTTCATACCACCATTACGATACCGGTCACCCGGTGAATATGCCGGGTTTCCAGGAGTACCAGGAGAGTATGACCTTTGACCTACATTTCCTGGGGACTGCGACCTATTTCTAGCATTTCCAGGGGAGTGTGACCTAGATTGGGCAGTGTTTGCAGTGTATGACCTATTTACAGGTGAATTGTGGGAATATAACCTTGCCGTGTCAGGGGTGTATGACCTTGAACTAGTTTTACCAGAAGAATATGTCAACGGTGACCTGATGGCAGGAGAATATGATCGTGATTCGTAAGACCTTCTTGGGGAGATATTCTCCTTAATGGACATGTTTTGTGCACTTTTATTGGTTTTCAATATACCCTTGGAGGGGCTTCTCCACCTGTCTGAAGAATAATTAGTATTGTCACCCGTGGATTCTAAGTCAAGGTCCCTGAGGAAGCGTTGTTGAGCAAGTTGAGCTGGTGTTTCTTTAACGGCAGTATCGAGGGCTACCATAAACTTTCTGCTCTCAAACTCTTCTTCCAAGGAGGTCTTTCTCTGACTAGTAGTCCTGTATTTAACTGGAGCTTTAGGTTCCGGCTTAACTATAATGTTCTTTTCTGGCACCTCACTCTCTTTTGATTTCGGTACAAAATCTTTATCCATATACGGGCTATACAGTAACTGACGTTTAGCTTTTGATGATGGACCATCATCGTAACTGTCATTTAAATCCATATCGTAATTTAATTTTGACTTTGGTTTTAACAGTTCTTGTAATTCTGGGTCGTTAAGATCCACTGGTGATAAATCGTCGTCATTTTGAGCTCCGTATTTCTGGATATATGACCTGGTTCTTCTGTGAGGGTAGATCTCATGTCCGTCTGACATAATAGATGGTGAGATATCTTCATAGTTAAAGCTGCTAGGGGTCGGTGTCTGGGACCTGGAAATCGGTGTGTAGGTGTAATTGCTCTGGGTTGGCGTCTGCGACCTAGATATCGGTGTGTATGTGGACATGTTAAAAGTAGCTCGCACCGGACTTCTTGACCGTACTGGACTGCTTGACCGTACTGGACTGCTCGTCCTTGCTGGAGTTATCGACCTTGACAGTACCGGTGATGTGCTTCTTGCTCGCTCAAATCTGCGTGGTGACACAGACCTTGACCTTCCCCTATCAGCCGCATGATCCTTCTCAGCCTCCTCGTACAGGCCTTTCTCGATGTAATGGTTGACAATGTTCGAAATGGTGTCAATCTTCCCCTTGTCCTGAAGTTTCTTGACCTCGGCGACCAGCTGCTTCCTCTCGGTCCTGGCATCCTCGAGACATGTCTTGAGATCCTTGATGGTTGTCTGGGCCTTATCGTTGTACATCTTCAATTCATTAAAGTCCTGCAATCACAAAAGAATCCGGATATAAAATAAGTAAATTATAAATATACGCTGCTGTAACTGCCGTACTCCGCATGCTTCAGCCAAAGGTTTTACAAAATAAACACGAAAATTTTTTTGTAATACCTACATTAATTATATATCAATGGAACTGGATTTTTTCATAGTAAATAAAAAATACTTTAGTTTTAAAAACTGTTTGAGAAATATATATATTTAACAGCCAATACCTTTCTGATAAAGCTTTTCCATGTAAACTCAGCAGAAATTGATAAAATCTCAGTTACCAGTGACTTGTTAGCAATAAGTTTTGTTATAAGACTTTTTGAGATTTATACAACACTTTAAAACCATTTTTGGATAGAAATTCTAAAAACTATTATTTTTATTTTTGATGTAGCAGAATTTTGCATTGAAAATTCCCTATCATAAACAATTTTCCCTAGCAGAATATTTATTTCTTAACAGTTCCAACACTGAAAAGTAAGAAACTTTTAGTTAGCACCAAAAATGCCTGTTTTGTTTTAAGTACAAGTTAAATCGTGTCTTCAAATTTCAATAAACCTTGGAGAAACAAGCGCCACAAACAATAGCAAAAAACGCATACCCAATGTGAACATTAGTGGTCTCTGCATTATGTTAGTCATAAAATATGGATAATATTTGTTTGTATTTTCAAATACTCGTATATGACCATCTATTGTAATTTTGGTCAAAAAAGACTTCAGCTAAAATGTAAGTGTTTACAGTACGCATTAAGATTGCTTGCAATTTGTGTTGACTATTATGTCAACATTAAGTTAAATAAAACTGTCAGTAAATCAACAGTCTCAGTGATCAATGCAACACTGATGTAACTAGGTATTAACCATTAACACCCTAAGCATGACTATAATAGCCTTTGCATCCATTTGTTCAGTCATTTCTCTCAAAACACCCTTTGTCACATAAATGGAATGGTCTTAATTCAAAGACAAAACAGTCCATTATATATATAAAGTAGAGGTTACATCAGTGTTACAATGAACCCTCAAAACGTGGCTGAACTAAGGCACAACTATATAAACAAAACCTTATAAATAATCTGATGTGTATATATACATGTCATATCATGCAACTATCTATTAAACTATACAGTACTGATGTCCTGAGTTAATCAGATATTAAAGAGACTAGCACCATTTTCTTTACTTTATTAAAGACTGTAAAATAAGATTAATTTCAGGAAGATTCAATAATTTCAAAATGAGATTTCAACTGGTGTATAAATATAAGACCATAAAAAATGCAAGTTGTAATCCTAACTCTTACGTGGTAATTAAATAAGTAAATAATGATTAAGATGAATTTGGTGATTTTATTCTCTCCCTCAGAACTGGTGATTGATTTATTCCCTTAAAAATTGGTGATTCATTTATCCCTCAAAATTGGTGATTTATTTGTTCCTCAAAATCAGTGAATCATCTCTCTCTTATAATTGGTGATTCATTCTCTGCCTCAAAATCTAAGATAGTCTGTCTTTCAAAATTGGTGATTTATCTCTTTTTCAAAATTGGTGATTCATCTCTTTCAAAATTGGTGATTTATGTCTTTCTAATAACTGCCTCAAAATCTGAGATTAGTCTCTCTTTCAAAATTAGTGATAAATCTCTCTCTTTCAAAATCAATGATTCTTCTCTCACATAAAATTGGTGATCATCTCTCCCTTAAAATTTATGATTTATTTTCTCTCTCAAAATAAGTTGTTAATTCTCTCTCTAAAAACGTGATTCATTCTCTCTGTCTCAAAAACAGTGATTCATTTTCTCCCTTTGTGAGCATATAGATAAGCATAAGTCAAAATCAGTGATTTGTTTTCTCAGGAAAAATTTGCATATGAAGAAACATACCGTATTTGATGTGCATTGATCCTTTATGAATCTATAAGCCTCTTTGTAGGCAATGATCGCATAAAAAAGAGTTGAAAAAGGGCTATTAACTGCCAAAAGCTGTCAGATCAAAAATATGGTGAAAGTGAGTAAAAAACTGAAAATTAAAGGGACACAATGCAATCTGATTTATTTTTTTAAAACTTTCCATTCCCCTAAGTTTTATATAAAACTTGCACATTTGCAAATTATTGTACATTTGCAATTTATTAATAATTATTTGAAAAGTTCGAAGCAAATTTGAACGTTGCTTATTGTGGATTATATTGCATCCAAGAATATATCTAAAACTATGGTAAAATAATAAAAACTCCAAATAATGTACTACCGGTACCTTCTATCTCTAAGGACGATTTTAATCTGTTTGTTCTGTAGCAATATTTTTACAATATATATTATGGAGCCAAAAATAAGTTGTTACCATAAATAGCAGCAATTGTTTTAAAACAATGCATTTGTTGCCAATTGCATGTGCATGAGACTATCAAACTGTTTCTGCATGTGCAACAATGTTAAAACGCATGGGGTTGCAATATTCTAACTAAGTGATTATGTGCCTCTACTATTTACCAGGAGGATTTTCTTCTACCTTCATGATTGGTTGAGTAACATAGATGGTAAACTATATTTAGCGAAAATAAAAAGTACCCACTTTTCTCTTACTTTTTCTGGACAAAACAGGAAATAATTAATGATATGTGTACACCGACCACCAAAGGTCCAAACAAAGAATTAGTAGAAAAGTTTAGTAAACAAGGAAGTTATCCCTCTTTTTCTTAAAAAATGCGTTTTTGACCTAAAAACATCAACTAAATCTGTCTGAGACAATATTTTCTGTAGGCACCTTACCCAAAAAAATCACACACAAAAACACAAAGCACAGCTTTTGAGATAGCAGCTTCTGTTTACCCATAATTATCAAATTACCTCCCTTTGAAGTTTTGATATCATCTAAAACAGATTAATACTTGGCAAATTTGAAACTGTTTAATGGAGTATTTTGTTCTCAATTAAGC
Organism: Cyrtodaria siliqua; assembly: GCA_037043455.1. Lineage (NCBI taxonomy): Eukaryota > Metazoa > Mollusca > Bivalvia > Adapedonta > Hiatellidae > Cyrtodaria > Cyrtodaria siliqua. The sequence continues at coordinate 32,350 of JAWPHD010011545.1, forward strand.
TTACAAACATCAAAAATTGTTTCATCAAAACTCTGTTTAAGCATTTATACTCATTCCAAAACTGACCTATTGAAATTACCAGGATTAACAGTGGGTACTTTTTATTTTTGCTCAGTATAGTAAAATGTTATGTAAAAGTGTATTATTTATAGTTATCTATAGGTGCACCAGTCCAAAATGTGTCGTCGTTACCTGTACAGCACTGGTACAAACCTGGCATATACATACAGTTTTCAAAATGTTCATCTTATTTGCAATATCATAAGTTTCTAGTTTCGTATTTTAACTTTTTTCCGGTTTTAAGTAGATTGTTTTCTCAGAACGCATAACTGTATTTATTCTTATCAACAAATAGTTCTGTAAGTGGGTTGCCATCACAAATAATTTCTGTAATGTAATGATTGTTGAATTATCATGCACCTATCAATGTTCAACTGGTGACGGGCATACCCAGGAGAATTAGACAGATGTACAAATTGACTATGTAATTCCCATCCTTAATCTGGTGATGGGCATACCCAGGGGAATTAGACAGATGTACAAATTGACTATGTAATTCCCATCCTTAATCTGGTGATGGGCATACACAGGGGAATTAGACAGATGTACAAATTGACTATGTAATTCCCATCCTTAATCTGGTGATGGGCATACCCAGGGGAATTAGACAGATGTACAAATCGACTATGTAATTCCCATCCTTAATCTGGTGACGGGCATACACAGGGGAATTAGACAGATGTACAAATTGACTATGTAATTCCCATCCTTAATCTGGTGACGGGCATACCCAGGGGAATTAGACAGATGTACAAATCGACTATGTAATTCCCATCCTTAATCTGGTGATGGGCATACACAGGGGAATTAGACAGATGTACAAATTGACTATGTAATTCCCATCCTTAATCTGGTGATGGGCATACCCAGGGGAATTAGACAGATGTACAAATTTACTATGTAATTCCCATCCTTAATCTGGTGACGGGCATACCCAGGGGAATTAGACAGATGTACAAATCGACTATGTAATTCCCATCCTTAATCAGGTGATGGGCATACACAGGGGAATTAGACAGATGTACAAATTGACTATGTAATTCCCATCCTTAATCTGGTGATGGGCATACACAGGTGAATTAGACAGATGTACAAATTGACTATGTAATTCCCATCCTTAATCTGGTGACGGGCATATACAGGGGAATTAGACAGATGTACAAATTGACTATGTAATTCCCATCCTTAATCTGGTGACGGGCATATACAGGGGAATTAGACAGATGTACAAATTGACTATGTAATTCCCATCCTTAATCTGGTGATGGGCATACACAGGTGAATTAGACAGATGTACAAATTGACTATGTAATTCCCATCCTTAATCTGGTGATGGGCATACACAGGGGAATTAGACAGATGTACAAATTGACTATGTAATTCCCATCCTTAATCTGGTGACGGGCATATACAGGGGAATTAGACAGATGTACAAATTGACTATGTAATTCCCATCCTAAATCTGGTGACGGGCATACACAGGGAAATTAGACAGATCTGATGTACAAATCGACTATGTAATTCCCATCCTTAATCTGGTGACGGGCATACCCAGGGGAATTAGACAGATGTACAAATTGACTGAGTCTGAATTCCCATCCATAGGAGCATCATTTATGTCTAAATCCCCAGGATCTTCCAATATACTCGATATCAAATATTGCTATGTCTCGGGCTGGGATGATCCAATGACCATGTTTAATCAAAATATGAAAAATGTATGCTCGAATTAGAGCAAATTTAGTGAAGTGTGACCACCAATGAAAACAATGATAGAGATGCAAATCAACAGACATGGTATAGATATCAGCTAATTTAGATTTCTGGTAACTTTGTAACAAAAACACTTAACTTATACAAAAGGAAAATTATAAATTCATAATCAGCCTCTAAAAACATTATCACTATGAAGTGTGCAGAAAAAAAAAACTTTTGTTAAATAAAAAGTTTCAATTTTTAATGCAACATAAAAGTAATAAACAAAGTATGAAACAAAAGTGAGAAAAAATTAAGTCCAATATACTAACATATACCAGTCTAAAAAAAATCCATAAGACATTTTTTTTTAAACGGTACGTGTGATTATACTTACTTCCTTGAGCTTGATATTCTCCCTCTGGAATTCGGAAATTTTCTTCCGCAGTTTCTCATTTTCCTCTTCCAATTGGGACATCTGGTTCTTGTCCAAATTAACAATTCCTGAAATATAGTCCGCATATATAGTTATTAAAAATATTTTCAAGGTAAAACATGTTAAGATTGTAGGGTTTTGTTATACAGATTTAAGTAACTGCACATTTATGGTGGGGAGTGGAAAGTTCACATCCCAGTCTTGCTCAGATCTGTCACCCCTGAAAGAAAATGAAACTGGAAACATTCAATATACCTTAACAAAACTATAAATTTGTATATATGACACTTAAATTAGCATCATCTGTATACAAATAACTAAAAACATTAGGAGACAATTTTGTAACATTACCTCTCTGTTCATGTCCTTTATTCCATTTCCACTGATGGTTCTTTAAATCCACAATATCGCAATAACTTTCCCTGTCTAACTTTGACATCCCACCCCCCTCTGAATACCCCACCCCAGTAACATAAGGCTTTCTATTCAAGATGCTGTTTTCATAAGAACTTATGTCATTAGGTTTGGCTGAACTCAAAGTGGAATGGCAATCTGTTGGTTTAAAGACATCTTTTGATTTCAAACTAGACAAGTATTCCGTCTGCTTACAAGAATCGAAATTTGCATCAACAGGTAACGAAGTGTCATCTCTGTTACTTAGACTAGACAGCTTAACATCATTTTCAACATATGACCTGTTCCTACTCGACAATGGTGGTCGCCCATAATCCCGGTTCAAACATGAGTTTCTGACATCATTAAGGAAAGATCCCTTTGCCCTTTTACTGCTATATGCATCATGGACGACCCCTAATGGCGAAATTGTTTCATCAAATTTAGCATATGAATAAGTATCACCACGCCTTCCTGCATAACTATCATTACCCTCGTTTAAGTAAGACCCTACCTCATTTTTATTACTAACTGTAGCTCCCAATGAAGGATTTGAGTACGGCTCCCCTACCCTTTGCGCACTCGTGTATCCTAAGTTTCTCCTATCAGAATAATTAATAGTACTGTGTCCCAAAGACCATCCCGGTTCATTGAAATACCCGCTCTCTAGCAAAGCATACATCTCAGTTGTTGCCTTGTATCCTTCGCGATACAAGTAACTTTCTCTCGCCGTTGTGAACATTCTAAATCCTCAAATAATGATACTTTTATTATTATTATTGTCCACCTATTTTCAAGCAAACACTTCATATGTCCGTTTAAAATTTAACGACCCGTCGACTAAAGTGTTGAAGTGTTGAGTTAGGAACAGCAAGATTAAGCATAATGGCTAACGGATAATATCAAAGTTTACAATAAAGCATTTCAAAGATTCAGAGCAGGTTAACACTTGCAGACGGAATTGTTTGAAACATCCCGCGGATTTTTAAGTAATCTAAAGTTTTAAAGCTCTTTAAGACCTAATAAAGATTTAAATCACCTATTGTAATGGTGGTGTACCTGTTAAGATTTATTCTGATGCCTTTGTGTCTTGATGATGGTAACAATGATTATGTTATATATATAGTGTATTTATTTTTGAATACATATTTTAGGAAGAGACAAATGGCTTATACATATAAAATCATGGTTTATGTAGACTTTGCAAGGAGACTTGAAAACAAAGCCAGATTTGTCTAAACTTTAACCCTTAACCCGCTACATATATATATAATGGACATTTTGTTTCATTCACATACAACCCTTGTCGGCTAGATAAACAGTCAATGTTTTTGTTTTTTTATCGTTTTTAAAGCCTTTCTTGGGTCATATTCCCAATGCCAAAACAAATCTTTTTTTCCCTCAATTTTAAGACAAAAATTCCCCCAATTGAAAGATTTAATGGAATGATCCATATTCATAAATATAGCAGGTGTGTGAACCAGGTCACAGGTCATATTATGCAATTTCTCCTGAGAATTTGGTTATTATCTCACAAGTACAAGTATACTTGGAAAATCAGAATCAAAATAAAATCTTAAAATCCTACAATTTGTTTTCAGTCTTTTCCTTAGAGCCAAAAATACAAAGGAGACTTTATCCTTTCCTGACTATGAATGTATAATGGACCGTCCTTTCTTTGCATTTGGACCAGTCCATTTATAGTACAAAGGGGAGTTTCGGTCAAATGACTGATGAGCACCCAGACAGTGTAAACTCCGATCAGCCTGCAAGATGTAGTGCCAGTCATTTTGGTAAAGGTTCCAATTCAATATCACTTTCGATTTTTGAGAAGTAGTCGCCACAAAGTTGCATTTTTTAAATCTATTTTTAGCAGTGACGGCCATCTTGAATTTCCTACCTACCTGAATTTTTGCTAGGATCAATTAGACATCAAGAGCAAACATTCCTGTCAAGGTTCATAAAAATCCATCAAGTAGTTTCAGAGGAGTAGTCACCACAAATTTTTCCTATATAACTCTATGTAAGCAAAGATGGCCGCGGCCATGTTTGACATCCAATCAAAACCAACTTTTGTTCGGACCAACTACATGAGAAGTAGTCACCACAAAATCACACTTTTAAAACCTATTTTTAGATGTGGTGGCCATCTTGAATTTCCGGCCAACCTGAATTTTTGCTAGGATCATGTTATTATCAAGAGTAACGTTCCTGCAAAGTTTCATGAAAATCCGTAAAGTAGTTTCAGAGGAGTAGTCACCATAAAAAAAGGTCTATGGATGGACAGACAGACAGATGATGGACTGACGACGGACGACACACCACGGCATAAGCTCTGCTAATCTTTAATCAGTCGAACTAAAAATATGAGACAAAGAGACATGGCCCTGTGATATGCCATGCTTGATTACAGTGTACTGTAAATGACAAGAATATTTAACTGTATTTTTCTAAATTTTATGAAAAATTGCACTAAAATTCCCAATTGTCACGGTATTGGTAATGTTCTCAAAATATAAGGGAAAAAACACTGACAGTCCAAATGTCCCCCCACCACTGTATGCACCAGTAATTACAGTATCTATACCAGCAGCCATTTAGCTTCTCCTAGGCCGATTGGTTAACAACGTTGCCTTGTAAACATGCGCCTCTCACCACAGCGGGTTCGAATCCCACTGGGAGCCCACTCGGAGCTCACTGGGAGCTCGACTTGTAAGTGAGGAAGTGTTGATTCTTACGGATGGTGGCAGGTGTACAGTACTGGTTCTACCCAGAAAAAGCGGATGGACTGCCTCCAGCACAAAAAAAAACAAAACCTTACATGTGTTGAAAATGACGTAAAAACACCATACAAACAAATAAAACCAGCAGCCATTGTCACATCGTCCGGGATTCAGGACCGTGTCTGTAAGCATGAAACAGTATGAAATAAGTCTGACAGCCTGCCTGGAGTTAACTCCACTAGAAATTCAGGGACGAATTTCAATCTGGTGGAGGTGTATGTAACCGGGTACAGGTATAAGGTGAAATATTGATTCCTAACCGTGTGTCCTCGATAGCTCAGTGGTTAGAGCCCTGGTACGGTAAACCGGAGACCCTGGGTTCGAGTCCTCGTTGAGGAACGAATTTTTCACCACCTGTTATATTGTCACATTAATGAGATCAATGTGTCCTATTTGTTAGATGGACAAATTGATCTTATTCTCAGCAGAGAAATCCCTCTTGTTGAATTGAATCCATCACCAAAGCAGATTAATTAGTAAGGCATGGTGCCTAAAATAGTTAAATTGTGTAAAAAACATCGTTAAGAGTCAATTTGTCACCCATAATTATCTTGATTGATACTAACTTTTTTCTTAAATAGCTGCATTAAAAGTTTCATCAATGTTTTTTCTGCCAAGCATTGACAGATGAGATTGTTATCTTCTAATTCATCAATACCAACCCTAGGCAAATATTTGCCATTCAGGACTCTAAATCTTCAACAATGATTGATTGACAATGGGTCTTTGTTTAAACATTAACATTAATTTAAAACAGGAATGGGATTGTTAAGTTATAACAAGATTTTGAAGTCAATCCTGAGCACATCAATTGCAGTACATGAATTGAATTGATGTTCATCAGCACATTAACGCCTTATTGAGGGCAATGTTACAGCTGAACTCAGAGGGGAGGTCAGTGTCTTCTTATTTAATAGATTCGTGTGTTTCTATAACATGGTCGTTGAAGGATATTATTCAGTACATAATTACACCCTGTTAACTTCATCCACTTCTGACAGTTACCTGGTAAAATTGAGAGAGTAAGTGACTTACGATACTTACAATTTGAATCAACAACCTTTAGGTTACAAGGAAAAATGCTACCACCAGACTTTTCAATAAGTGTTAGGAATACATCCCTAGATGAGAGAATATACCACTAGACTTCTCAATTATTTGAGACAATACACCACTAGAAATCTCAATTATTGGAGATAATACATCACTAGACATCTCAGTTATTGAAGATAATATACCAGTAGACCTCTCAATTATTGGAGACAATTCACCACAAGACATCTCAATTATTGGAGACAATATACCACTAGACATCCCAATTATTTGGAGAAAATGAACCACTAGAAATCTCAATTATTGGAGGTAATAATCACAAGACATCTCAATTATTTGGAGAAAATACACCACTAGACATCTATAAATTAATGGAGATATACACTGCTAAACATCTCAATTATTGGAGACAAAACACCACTGGACCTCTCAATTAATGGAGATACTACACCACTAGACATCTTAATTATTGGCCACAATTTACCACTAGATATCTCAATTATTGGAGGTAAATACACCACTAGACATCTCAATTATTGGAAACAATACACCACTAGACATCTCAATTACTGGAGATAATACACCACTAGACATCTCAATTATTGGAGACAATTCATCACCAGTTATCTCACATATTGAAGTGTATTGTCTCCAATATCTGAGATGTTTAGTAGAGTATTTTCTCCAAATAATTGAATGTCTAATGATGTATTATCTCCAGTAATTAAGATGTCTAGTGGTGTATTGTCTACAATAATTGAGATGTCTAGTGGTGTATTGTATCCAATAATTGAGATGTAGTGGTGTATTATCTCCAGTAATTGAGATGAGATGTCTAGTGGTGTATTGTCTCCAATAATTGATATGTCTAGTGGTGGATTGTATCCAATAATTGAGATGTCTATTGGTGTATTTTCCACAAATAATTATGATGTCTTGTGGTGTATTGTCTCCAATAATTGAGATGTTTAGTGTATTTTATCCAGTAATAGAGGTATATAGTGGTGTATTATCTCCAATAACTGAGATGTCTAGTGGTGTATTGTCTCCAGAAATTGAGATGTCTAGTGTGTTTTATCTCCAATAATTGAGATGCCCAGTGGTGTATTTTCTCCAAATAATTGAAATGTCTATTGGTGTAATGTCTCCAATAATTGAGATGTCTAGTGGTGTATTGCCTCCAACAATTGAGATGTCTAGTGATGTATTGTCTCCAATAATTGAGTTGTCTAGTGGTGTATTACTTCCATAATTGAGATATCTAGTGGTGAATTGTCTCCAGTAATTGAGATGTCTGGTGATGTATTATCTCCAGTAATTGTGATGTGTAGTGGTGTATTATCTCCAATAGTTGAGATGTCTAGTGGTATATTACCTCCAACAATTGAGATGTCTAGTGATGTATTGTCTCCAATAATTGAGATGTCTAGTGGTGTATTACTTCCATAATTGAGATATCTAGTGGTGAATTGTCTCCAGTAATTGAGATGTCTAGTGGTATATTACCTCCAATAATTGAGATATCTAGTGGTAAATTGTCTCCAATAATTGGGATGTCTAGTGATGCATTATCTCCAATAATTGAGATGTCTAGTGGTGTATTACCTCCAATAATTGAGATATCTAGTGGTAAAATGTGTCCAATAATTGAGATGTCTAGTGGTGTATTATGTCCATTAATTGTGATGTCTAGTGGTGTATTGTCTCCAATAATTGACAAGTCTCCAACAATTGAGATGTCTAGTGATGTATTGTCTCCAATAATTGAGTTGTCTAGTGGTGTATTACTTCCATAATTGAGATATCTAGTGGTGAATTGTCTCCAGTAATTGAGATGTCTGGTGATGTATTATCTCCAGTAATTGTGATGTGTAGTGGTGTATTGTCTCCAATAGTTGAGATGTCTAGTGGTATATTACCTCCAACAATTGAGATGTCTAGTGATGTATTGTCTCCAATAATTGAGATGTCTAGTGGTGTATTACTTCCATAATTGAGATATCTAGTGGTGAATTGTCTCCAGTAATTGAGATGTCTAGTGGTATATTACCTCCAATAATTGAGATATCTAGTGGTAAATTGTCTCCAATAATTGGGATGTCTAGTGATGCATTATCTCCAATAATTGAGATGTCTAGTGGTGTATTACCTCCAATAATTGAGATATCTAGTGGTAAAATGTGTCCAATAATTGAGATGTCTAGTGGTGTATTATGTCCATTAATTGTGATGTCTAGTGGTGTATTGTCTCCAATAATTGACAAGTCTCCAATAATTGAGATGTCTAGTGGTGTATTGTCTCCATCACTGGATATAATATACCACTAGACATCTCAATTATTGGATACAATACACCACTAGACATCTCAATTATTGGAGACAATACACCACTAGACATCTCATCTCAATTACTAGAGATAATACACCACTAGACATCTCAATTATTGGATACAATACACCACTAGACATCTCAATTATTGGAGACAATACATCATTAGACATCTCAAATACTGGATATAATACATCATTAGACATACAATTATTTGGAGAAAATACTCCACAATACACCACTAGACATCTCAATTATTGGAGACAATACATCATTAGACATCTCAATTACTGGATATAATACATCATTAGACATACAATTATTTGGAGAAAATACTCCATTAGACATCTCAATTATTGAAGACAATATACCACTAGACATAACAATTATTGGAGACCACTAAATTATTGGAGACAATACACCACTAGATATTTCAATTATTGGAGACAATACACCACCAGACATCTCAATTATTGGAGACTCCACACCACTAGACATCTCAATTACTGGAGATAAGACACCACTAGACATCTCAATTACTGGAGATAGACACCATTAGACATCTCAGTTATTTGAGTCAATACACTACTCGACCTCTCAATTATGTAAAGTATTTGTAACTACAGTAGTTGTTTTCTGTTATATAATATATACATTTTTTGCAACCACACTAAACTTGTGTTAATGAATAAACAGACAAGAATTGCCATCAGACCCATACATCTTGCAATATACGTTTTTTTCTGTTTTAATGTTACTAGATTGCAACTAATTTTGTTTTTAAAAATAAATTAAATGCACTTAAGGGTGCCCTCTGGTGAATATCAGAAGAGTAAGAATTTTAATTTCCCTGTTTTTTATGAAGACTAACATATTACTAGTTAGTTTCTGGAAAAATAATGATGGGTCGGTGATTTAACTTTTTCGCAAAATTAATCTTTAGTAATACACTCTCACAGTGTGGTTTAAATTCTGAATCAGCTGCAAATTGTGTATGGCAACTTATATGTGTGTAGTGTGGTTTGCAGAACAGTTATCGATTTTCCGTCTTTTTTAATGTAATAGTTCATACTTTAGGACGAAAAATTAAGGGTGGTGGTATTTTTAACACCATCTGAAAAATTATTACATCCCTTGTCATTACCCCACCCAGTTTTACTATAAATTGCATTTTTAAATTTGTGATCAATCAATTTTTCATGATAAAGGAACAGTAAAACTTTTTGAGATATTTTGTCTACAATATATACAAGACCTGAGTTATAGAATGAAAAAATAAAAATTGGGGGTCGGTGTGCATATAAGAAAGATATTCAATAAAAACTGAGAAAAAAATGTGCTTTTTTAGATTTCGACGAGCTCTGACATATAACGGCATAGGTCTGTAACAAATAATAGGAAAATATTTGTTATTGCTGTCTCTGTATATCCTAACACATGTCTTTGTAATAAAGTTTAAATTAAGTGATATCTTAAACGATTTTTGAGAAATACCATCTTTTGTACCCCTACCCCCCATTTTGGCTTATGTTAAAAATTGTCAATTTAGGGCTCAAAATGTGAGGTAAAAAAAAAATTCTAAACAATTTTCATTTTTTTTGCACTAAAATATCCCTATTGGGCATTAGTTTGTTACTGTATAATTATTTTTTCCAGTTTTATTATAATTTTTGAAATATAACAAATGTAAATTCCGGAAGTGCAAAAATCCAAAACCTCAGCAGTGGCCACCCTTAAGTTAACATCTATGGATCTTCTCATGAGAAACATGCACAGTAACTTGTGTTTAATGTACAAGAAGTGAGCAACGAATACTGTTAAAAAATATTTTATTACAATTGTCTTTTTACAATCTCCCTTTGTTAATCTTTTTTTTTTGTCACGTTCCCCACCCAGGATGTATAATAACTAATCCAAGTTCGTTTTAACAGGTAGGTATGTCTTGCTATTGGCTACCAACATTAAAACAATTCTATACTAATGTCATGATCTGAGTTTCAAATTTCAATAAAACTACGAACCCGCAACTCCAAATAAAGAGCAATTCTGAGTGATCCCTAAATGTCAGCCAGGCAATGCTGGTCAGACAATCATACGAAATCCTCAACATCGTTTTTTTGTGGAGATGCCATGCAGTTGCTTTTCTTTTAAAATTTAAAAAAAATCAAGATTACAAACACCACGACTCCACTTCAAAAATATTTAACTTAAGCTGCAAAATTCTCAATTCATGAGGGAAAAATCTTTCATTGACAAGAAATATAAAAAAAAATAATTCTAGACAGCCAATTACACCAAACACATTTGTGGTTTAGTGCAAACTTCTCAATTTAATGGTTCACATGATACTCCGATGTTGTCTTATAAACAAAGTGTCATAAAAGTCGTGTTTCAGAGACTTTAAAAGTGAGGTGTTATTAATGACAGATATGAAGATAATTATAGTTTATGTTTGCATGACATGATCATCACTGTTTCTATGTAACTCCATGTAGGTAAGTCTAAAAACAAGAAATGTGTCTGTGGACATGAATGCCCCTGCTGAACGCTATCAGCTGTAATAAGGCCATTATAAAATCATTAAAAGGTCATGAAAAACAAGAAATGTATCCGTGGACATGAATGCCCCTGCTGTATGCTATCAGCTGTAATAAGGCCATGATAAAATCATTAAAGGGTCATGAAAAACAATAAATGTATCTGTGGACATGAATGCCCCTGCTCTATGCTATCAGCTGTAATAAGGCCATTATAAAATCAAAAAAGGGCCATGAAAAACAATAAATGTATCTGTGAACATGAATGCCCCTGCTCTATGCTATCAGCTGTAATAAGGCCATTATAAAATAATTAAAGGGCCATGAAAAACAAGAAACGTGTCTGTGGACATGAATGCCCCTGCTGTATGCTATCAGCTGTAATAAGGCCATTATAAAATCATTAAAGGGCCATGAAAAAGTAGAACTATCACTGAAGGTGATAAATACCCCCGCAAACAAATTTTTAGTAAGATCAAGGGCAATAACTCTGCATGGCATTGACTGAGCCACACCAAAATTGTGTCACATACATGTACACTTCATGTTTATCATACATGAACACACACAAAGTAATTCAATATCTTCCAAAAGTAAAAGTAGTTCACTCCACAAGATTGCATATGCTGAATAAAGCAATGTTTACTATGTGCAAGGGCAATTATTCTGCATGAAATTTACTGAGCCGCACCAAAATTGTGTCACGCACATCTACACTTCATGATGATCAAGTACACAAAGTTTCAATTTAATACCTTTATAACTGTTGAAGTAGTTTGCTCCACAGTATTGCATACCGGTATGCTGAATAGCAATTTTGACAAAGTTCAAGAGCAATAACTCTGCATTGCTTTGACCAAGCCAAAGAAAGATTATGTCACGCACATATACACTTCATTTTGATCAAGTATACAAAGTTTGAATTTAATATCTTGAAAACTGTAGAAGTAGTTCGCTCCACAAGATTGCATATGATGAATGTAGCAATTGAATTTTGACTAAGTTCAAGAGAAATAACTCTGCCTGGAATTAACCGAGCCAAACCAAATTGTGTCACGCACATCTTCACTTCATTTTAATCAAGTATACAAAGTTTCAATTCAATATCTTGAAAACTGTAGAAGATTGCTCCACACTATTGCATATGCTGAATATAGCAATTTTGACAAAGTGCAAGGGCAATAACTCTGCATGGAATTGAGGAGCCACACCAAAATTGTGTCACGCACATCTACACTTCATGTTGATCATGTATACAAAGTTTCAATTCAATATCTTGAAAACTGTAAAAGTAGTTCGCTCCACAAGTTTGCATAGTCTGAATATAGCAATTTTGACAAAGTGCAAGGGCAATGACTCTGCATGGAATTGAGGAGCCACACCAAAATTGTGTCACGCACATCTACACTTCATGTTGATAATGTATACAAAGATTCAATTCAATATCTTGAAAACTGTAAAAGTAGTTCGCTCCACAAGTTTGCATAGTCTGAATATAGCAATTTTGACAAAGTGCAAGGGCAATAACTCTGCATGGAATTGAGGAGCCACACCAAAATTGTGTCACGCACATCTACACTTCATGTTGATTAAGTATACAAAGTTTCAATTCAATATCTTGAAAACTGTTAAAGAAGTTCACTCAATACAAATCTTTAATTAAAAGTTTGCTTTGAAACTTTAAAATTACTTTCGTTTCTTCATGAAATTAATTTGCGCGAGTTCCATGTTCGATTTAATCTTTAAGCATATAGACTTTTTCGGTTCTCAGACCCTCCAACCCTAATTTTTGTTAAAAATAAAAATAAAAATAAATAAAAATGTATCTGGTCGGCATTTTAAACAATCATATGATCATATTTAAAAATTACTGTTAATTCAAAAGATCATGTTTCTATAGATTTGTTTGTCAGTTTTATGTTTTACGATGAAACTAAAACCATTTCAAGATCCATACTTTAAAAGTTTAAGATTGTTTTTGTCGTTTTTTCCTCCTGCTCTGGAATATTTTTTAGAAAAATATCTGAGAACCAAAAAAAACAAACAAAAAAAAACATGGCCTAAATATAAAGACAACACAACAAGTAACTGCTGGTCCTGTGATGGAAAGAACAAATTATCATGCGTTCAAACACGGAAATGACTGATACGAAAATTATTGTGCACAATGTGTATGACAGTTTAAAATTGACATAAATTATGGCTCATTGTTTTTGTTTTTATAAATGATCCATATTTTATTTTTTTCTAAAAAAATATGATTAATGATTACAAAAGTGACAAGCACCAGTATGCACATACTCATTTTGATTTTACTGCTTTACATTATATACCCAGGTAACTAAGTTCATTGTTTCAAATTAACAAAGGCATCTTTAACGACATTCTGTAACATTGTGTTGAATGATAAGGGCTACTTGCATATCTCACGATTCAGTTTTTGCTAATTCACTAGAAAATACAGATCTAAATTATGTTTGGGAAAAAATAGTAACAGAATATTTGACATCCTTTTCCCTTCGTACCGTATTTCCCCTAACAGCAGTGCCCGGGCACTATGCAAAATGCAAATGGGGCGCTATTATAAAATTTAAAAAACATAATAATTATTAGGATTATATAAAAGATCGAAAATGTTGAGTTTCTATTTTATTTTTGACCAAACAAAACTGGTCTGAATCCATTCAAAACTGAATGACTAACTGCAGCCACACGTTTCTTATTAGGCTATAAATGATTATGTCTGAAAAGGGCCATAACTCCACACGTCATGGTCCGAGTATTAACTTTCATACCCCATCCAACCCCTTCTCTAAGAAGCAAAAACGGGGTTGGCTGGGGTATGAAATAAAACCTTAATTCGGCTTAAAAAGTTTGCACATTGCAAAATTTAAACATTTAATAGGCAGTTTTAAACAAGTTATCACATTTTTTTCAGTAGAAAATGTTTTTAAACATGTTTTATTGTTGAAATATCCTTTATAAAATCCTGCTAATATAAGCTTTCCCATCACTTAATGGAATTAAGGCGGGACCACGTAATGAGTAGAAATTGTCAAATCATAATGACACTGAAATATAATCATCTTTAATTTGATGGCAAATGATCCTACTTAATATGGTTTGAATTCGTTCAAAACTGAATGGCCATAGTTGGGGAAACAAGGTTCTTAGTTCAAAAATAAAAAAATAAAAAATAAAAGTCCAGGAATGCCATAACAGTGGTAAATATTGTGGAATCAAAATGACCACAGAATACGATCATCTTCACATTATGGCAAACAATCCTACTGCATATGAATTGAATCCCTTCGAAACTAAATAATTAGTTGTGGCCACAAGGTTCTTATTTTGTCCTAAAAGAGCCATAACTGTGGTAAAAATTGGTGAATTCAGGGTTCCGGAAATACGGTTGCCCGACGCCCCGGGCAAGTGGATTTTGGGTGCGGGCAAGTGACCTTCGCAAATCTGGTTGCCCGCCACTTGCCCGACGGAAATTTCCATTCCAGAACAAATCAAGTGACAAACTAGCCATATCAGAATTTCATTTTGGTAACTGAATAAAACTTGCCGCTGTTTTTCGCCGCTAGCGATTGTTAATTAGATCAAACAACTTTCGGTACAAATCAACAATCTCGCCCCAGGCAGCTTAATTTGGGGCATTATTTCAATAAACAACCTAATTAACCCACACGCGCATTTTACACCGTTTGAAAACAGCAATCCTGAAACAACCGTCAGACGTGTGTCCATCGGCCAATGAAATCGCGGCAATTATGTCCGTGACCTTCCAACCATAAATTCAGAAATCTCTAAACGTCATTTGGACCTTCCACCAATCAAATCAGAAAACTCTTTCTTAATTTGCAAATTTAATGTGTCAAAATAATGATTGACAGTTTCACGTGACGTTATGTTTTTGTTTAGATAATTTTGCCGAAGATTTTTTCGTAACGAAAATACATTCCTTTTACTCGAAGCACTCGTTTACCAATGCTCTTTTATGAGGTATTTGGTGTATTTCATTGATATAATCTGTAATTAAACGTATATGGAAGTGCATACTACACAAATAAGTTGCACAACGTAGCGATATGGGCATGTCATGGGTTTTCGCGATTTTCGCGATTTCAAAACCAACCACGGAACTTGTTCTCAAGTGCTGAACTTTCGCTTTTGATAAATAAGGTTACTGCAACTACTTCTTAAACAATTCCTTGGGAACCTCTCGCTTTCATATAATTCCCTTTAGTTAAAATACAAAGCCGTAGGAACGTTACCATGGTTGCAGAAATTGGGGGCCAAGTGAATATTTTTAATAACGTTTTTGTCTTGTTTCTTTGCTTGTCGCACATTTAAATGAATACAATAGCTTCTTTTTTTTCTGTCAACTGGTTAATTGTACACACTGTGACTTTAAAAGTTCCATACACTAGCTGCCAAGCATTTTTTTGGATGGTCATCAAAAATGATGTGGTGATTGGTGGGATGGGAGGGCGTAATAAAATGAGGTTGTATACTGTCTCATCATTTTATAATTTAAGTAACATAAAGATGTAATAGACACAAAAGAAGAAAATGCAACCATTTGATTTTTTTATATGAATAAGTACAATGTATTAACTAATTCATAAAATACATTCTCCCTTCCTTTTCAAACTAAGTATAATGGTCCAAATTATGCGGCGGTCCGTCACGTTTAACACGAATAATGGTCAGTGCTAATTTTTGGGGCAATTAAGTGTTCTTAAATGTGGGGCAAGTGGCATTATGGGCAGGGCAAGTGACATTATGGGCAGGGCAAGTGACTTTTGAAAATCCACTTGCCCTGGGCAAGTGGATTTTCAAAATATTTCCAGAACCCTGGAATTAAAATGACAGTTAAATATGATCATCTTCGTGAGACAGAAAACAATCCGACCAAATATGAATTGAATCCCTTCAAAATAAATGACTTGTTACGGCTACAAGGTCCTTAATCAGAGTCCAAAAAGGCCATCAAGAAAGTGCGATGGACGGACGGACGGATGGACAGACAATCACTATTTCTTTGTACCTCCATTTTTCTTCGAGAAGGTGGGGGACACCAAAATATTAATCAACCTTTACCATGAAGGGATTTTTCTTCATTTGAATTGGGAAAAATGCGTGTGAAATTTACAAACTGGGAAAAAGAATAATCCTACTGTATTACATAGTAAGGCACTAAAAATGTTTGGAATAGTTTCAAAATCAAGCTCTTATACAAGTCTGCATCAAATACATTTTCAAATGGGGCTACATGTAATATAAGATTATTTTATTTTTTGTGTATTTTTGTATTTTGGGAAAATATTTTGCTTTTTTGGGGAAAATATGAGGATATTTTGGATTAGGATGGGGCTGAAATTCGGCCGTAAATTGGGCCTAGAAAAATCCCTGCCATGTCTCGGTCAGTAATGTAATTAATCTAATTTACCACTGAAGGGAGGTTAATCCTACTTCACTGTAAATATATATTACTCTGTTAAGACCAATTTATACAATTTTTTTTTAACAAAACTGCACACAAAAGATTTGTCAATTGTAGTTCCTTGGTATATGTTGAATTGTCAGTGGTGTAGCTCTTTTAGGCACTGCAGGACTGGGCCTACGCAATTTTTCCCCAGATATGTTCAGTTTATTCTCAAACATGTCGCCACAAACTCGTCAAAATGCACCAGTTTTACTTCTTTTTTTTAAAAAAAATATTGGGGAGCATGCCTCCAGAAGCCCTAGCAACATCGGACAAGCAGTGCTCAATTGCTTGGGCCTACAGCTTAATACCTGACAGCTATGCCCCTGATTGAATTGCATACCAAAATGATCGTAATCTATAAATTTTATAACGTTAATAAATTACAAAAAAAAAATGTGCTCACCTTTCAGTGTCATAACCGATTCCTCGAGATCCAGTGTCTTGTCATCTTGGTTAGACTTGGAACTATGAATGTTATCCTCCATTTCTTGAATACTCAGTTCTTGAGCATCATTCTTTGTTTTTTCTCTTTCAATTTGTGCCCGTAACTCTGCATTCTCTGCTTGCGATTTTGTTAAATGTGCCCTACAGTCATTCATAACTTCAGCTGTTTTACTCATTTTATGTTTTATATCAGAGTTAGCGTTTTTCAGCTTAGCTTGTAAAATATCTAATTCAAGCAAAGAGGAAGCTAGTGCTTGTTTGAGTTCTAACATATCCTCGTCACATACAGCATCCCGCGATATAAGTCTCTTCCAACTCTCGTATTTGGCAGTGTCGGCGTAATATTCATCTTCTGTTTGATCGTAACCCCAGATTTCTTGATTAACTTTACGAATGGGGCTGGTATAGCCCAAATTCACACGTTTTGCACCACTAGCAGGCGAAAATGTTGTTTTACCATCAGGATCATCTTGAATAGAGGTAGACAAATCTTGCAAACTTAATACTCGGACTGAAGGTGACATTGCTGGAGTTCTTCCCCTTGATAACCTTTCAGGAGTGCGTGATCTATACATATTAACAGGTGAA
This sequence comes from Cyrtodaria siliqua, assembly GCA_037043455.1. Lineage (NCBI taxonomy): Eukaryota > Metazoa > Mollusca > Bivalvia > Adapedonta > Hiatellidae > Cyrtodaria > Cyrtodaria siliqua. The sequence goes on from JAWPHD010011545.1 coordinate 50,165, forward strand.
CGAGATGGGGACCTTGAAGAGGTTCTTTCAAATTTTGGAGACCGTGACCTTGACCTTGAGGCATCAAGGAATTCAGAAGATCTGCACCTTCTTGTTGGAGAATATCCAGAAGAACCATCCGAATTAAAATCCGAAAATCTAGCCCGAGCCCGTGAGCTAATTTGACTTGGGCTTCGATCTCTCTCAGGCAGCCCACTGGTTATTCTAGGCCCCATTTCATATGGGCTCTGTGTACGTGACCTTTGTTCACTCTTTTGTTCCACAACAGCCATCTTTAATTTCAAATTTTCTATTTCATTTGTTAGAAATTTGATCAGACGTTTATCAGCATTTTGTTCTTCGTCCGTGACATTCTGATGCGGAGATGGTGATCTCCATTTATCTGGGCTGTGAGATCCTTCTCTAACCCTTCCTTCAGAGTAACCTTCCCCTGTGAACCTTCTGGCCTGGTCGCTGGGTGATCGACCTCCGTGATATCTTAAAATACCTGGTGGGGTGGCTCTATCTTCATCCCTACTCACACGAGATAAAGGTGATTCCGTTCTTTCTTTAGGTGCAGGTTCATCAGGCTCTATATGCTGGTTGGCCATTACATCAAGAATACCTCTAGGTGGACTTCGGCATTCACCTCTACGTGCAGTATGGGGTTCTCTCACAGGTGCTCTACCGCGAGACATCATTTCAGAATACTGCATTTCATCCGATTCTGGTTTTCTAACTCTCTCATCAAACAGTTCTTTAGATTGTGCTTTAACAGCAGCTAACTGAGCTTCTAATTGTTCAATATTTTTATCCACAACTTGTTTAAAGTCAGGTTGATCTGCCTGAGCACTTTGCATAATCTGGTCATGAACATTGGCCTCAGTTCTTGCATGCTTGAGGGCTTCTAATAATAATTCCATATCATGTTTCTGGCCTGGCATCACAAACACAGGTGCGCCATTGTGAATTTCACCATTCATTTGTCCGTTCATTTTAGAGAAACCCGGACTCATAACACTAGATTTTGGTTTGACAATATCATCTTCATCGGACTTAATTGGATCAAACTCCATCTCATGTCTTACCCTAAAACCTGTCTCCGATAAATCCCCACCTTCACTTGCGCTTCCTGTCATTACTGGTTCATCTTTCTCTGCTTCCTTCCTCAGTCTTTCATTCTCTGCTTTCTCCCTCCGTTTTCTCTCCTTATCATGTTCTTGTCTGAGCCTTGCCTCAGCCATGATACTGTTCGGACTCCTTGGTCTCTGAACTTTGACAGATATTTTTCTGGTCGTCACACCCTGACCTTTTCCTTGATTTTCGCCCTCTACTCTCCCTGGACTACTGACAGATCTTCTTGAATCTTCGCCTGCACTTACTCTAACAGGAATCCTACTACCATGAGCATTAGACATTTCCTGTTCATGGGGTGTTATATGTTCTTCGACATGCTTACTTATTGTCTCTTTTATAAAAGATTCTGCTTCGGGAAAAACCTCGGGTGTTCGTTGTTCAATAGCTTTCTCATGAGTAGATGACATTGGTGATCCTGACGACTGCGAAGTCCAATCAGAAGTCTCCTGATCAGTGCCCTCTGGAGATTTCTTTCGAGGAGATTGTGTAGGTGACGAATCAGTGGAACCAGTTTTTGAAGGATAACCGTTGGAAGAAGTGATTGGTGTTATTTCTGGACTGCTCTCTTGGACAGTTTCCGGACTCGGTGGCTTATCATCGTTTATTTCCGATAAAATTATGGAAGGGACATCTCTGAATTTATTATTGCTGGATATGGAGTCTTCTGTTAAAGGACGGTCCAAAGACTAAAAATAAAATAGACAAAGATTGAGAGAACAGAGATAATTAAATTTATTACGCTTCTAACAGTCTATTAAATAATTTTAGAATTTTTTATTATTAAAATTGTGTGCTTCTGCATTTCAAGAACCTCATTACTCAATGTCAAGTAAAACCTCAATGTGTTTTGAGAATGTAATGAGTTTTAAATTCCCTGGATTCATTGGTCCAATTTTTATCACTGAACCAATCAGAATGCTTCATTCATATTTTCATTGGTTGTTACTACCATGACATCACTTTCTGGTATTATGACATCACACCCTTGTATTATTATGCCATCACATCATACTATTATGATGCAACTCAACTGACTGAGCCTTTTAATTGCTGTGAGAAACAGATTTAGACTATTTGTATCACTCATTGAGTAATGAGTTTCTTAAAACGAAGAATCACAAAATTTTAAAAGTCAAATACTTCTAAAATAATTTAATGGACTGTTTTCTATGAGTGAAATATCAGTATTTCTCAGTGAAAGAAAATAATTGCTAAATATTAATAACTCCGAACACAAAAATAACGATGACAATTAGTCATGACACAATAAAGTGCTGCTGTTTAACTGCTAGGTTCGACCATTGGGAAATCCTTCATGCTATGGTAGGCACTTTGTTTTTTTCACTCACTTGCAGTCATGAAAAGTACCAGATCTTCCCTTCTCATTAAAAATTTACCTATAATTGATCCCAGCAGTTAAATACTCTATTCTCTATATAATATAAATACACTTTTTCAACTTATCTTCTGCCTGGGAAGAATGTCTTTGATAGCATAAAACAATTTTAAACAAGTATGGTCAATATGCTAGGCTGGTATTATACACCAAATTATTGCTTTCAAAATTTTGTTAAGTAATTTATTTTTTTATTCAATGACTATTGAAACAAGTTGGAATTATTCTTTTGTAAGGGTTTTGAAATAAAAATTAACTGCAAAACACAATAGCCCTTTTTACCCCGACATTCGCCGGATGGATACTAACGAGCTAGTTTGTGAATGTTGATACTTCTGTGATTACCAGCATCTGATCAGATCTTGAAGTCACGTGACTTTGTGTCCTGTGACTGAAATTCTGAGCATTGTACAGAGATTTCCAAGGTACTGGTGAAATGGACTATTATATGTATAAAATCACTTATAATTACAGTGAACTGAATTAAGGCTCTCACCTGAAATGATAATTCACTTGGTGACAGTAAAGGTACATCTACAGTATCTCCGATCTGAAAAGGAGGAAATAATAACAAATACAAAAAGGCGACAGTTTAATATTAAATAAGCATAAGCATTCTAACGACATGGATATCAATGGTAAAAATAAACTGTTTTATTTTTTATTTTCAGACATGTGACTTATAATCAAAGGGCAGTAACTCTGGAACACACGTCACAATTTTGCTCATCTAAGACCTTACTTTTGGCTTTGCACAATAAATTGAAAGACCACTTGTAATTTAAATATTTTTAAAATAGATAAATAAAGACTTCAGTCAGATTCTACATCATTCGCAACATCTCGTAGACTGCTTCGCAGCATTACTCAAATGTAAATCGAAGGTTTCCATATTGGTTACCTCATCCTCATCCTAACACGACGTGCCTTAAGATTCCCGCAAAAAAGAATTTGCATTCAAAATCAAAGTTTAGTTTTGCAATGTCATTTAGCCGATGTCTCCATCTATAGTTTATTTACATGAAAGCAGTGATTAAACCTTCATCTGTGTTGTAAATAACAAACGTACGTCACAAATCATACATCAACATGTATGGCTAACGACCATATTGTTTATATAGCAACAGCTTAGCAACAGTGCACTATTTTCTATCCCATTGCCTTCCTGCTAACAAAATGTCAAGGTTTTGAACATACCGAAGCTCAATATACACACGAGGCTGGACCCTGAAGAATGACGGGATTGGCCGAGTTTTCAGGACTGATTCTACATAAATGGTCTTAAGTGTACGATAATAATGTATAGTAATAATAATACTTACTTTAAGTCTGAGCAGGGAGATATAGATCATCAACGTGTGCTCATCCACAGTCCCTTCTGTTATATCTGACGGGCTGAAATAGTCAGTGTTCTCCATTAGTATGTAATATTATATTTTTGTATTGTCTTTATTGTGGCCACCCTCTTCCACAACTTATAGTTGTAGAGATTCAAGCTTACTAACAAAAGGTTGACGATCGTTAAATTTTGGCTAGGAAAAGGGCAGATAATTCTGCAAAAATACATTCCATAGTTATGGTACCTTAGTAAATCATGTAATCCTTTTGTGCTAAACATATCTTTGAAGCTTCACAACATTTACCAGATGGGACGATGACACCAACAAATGGATGAGTATAATAGCTCTACCTTCCTCAAGTCAAGCTAAAAAAAAAGGATAAAGTCGTAAAGTAACTTTGTTTAAGGATCAGTTTCTGAGAACTTGTTTTTATTGTGTTCCTCTCGCAAAAAAATTGCGTATTTGATCCAGAATATTTCAGAAAAGAAATAGAACATTTTCAGTGCTTTCTTTTATGCGTGTTAAAAACCCAGGTGTATGGGACTTAAATCATCGAAACCACAAGCCTATGGCCCTTGGTATCGCTGATCCTGAAAGACCTACCCAGAATAATCTGGGACAAAATACAAACCTGCTGGCAAGTATTTATATCTTAATTAAACTTGACAATGTCACCTATACAGCAGTATGCATTAAATGAAATGGAATAGGATGAAGTTTCCTGCCAGACATGCCTACGCCAGGGAGCGAACTCACGTGTGACAGAGGTATGTAACTCTACAGCACAATGCCCAATCAACTGAGCTACCAAGGCCATTTATATGCATTTTCATTACAATAAAACATGTACAAACTGTCCATATCTTACTTGATTAAAGCTTGTTTAATTCCATAATTGTCCTCTATAGCAGTGAGCTGAGTCCTCAGATTTACCTCTCTCTCCTATAAAGAAAAGAAAAATAACATGTGCCGGTTTAGATGAGATTTTAAATTAACATGTGACTATTAAGATGAGATTTTAAAATCAACATGTGACGATTTAGAAGAGATGTTAAAATTAACACAAGACTATTAAGATGAGAGATTTTAATATTAACATGAGACTATTTCGACAATTAGCATATAGTTTGAAGATAAAATTACCATATGAACACATATATGATAAGCCTGGAGTTGAATTAAAAACAACATGTGACCACTTAGATGATTGTCATGCAGTTGAACTTACAAAATTAACATGTGACCACTTTGTTCATATGAAATAAAGCACGTACATAAGAAAATAAGCATGTGATTAAATAGATGACTGCCATGTAGTTGATGTTAAAACAACATGTGATTACACAGATGACTGCCATGTAATTGATGTTAAAACAACATGTGATTACACAGATGACTGCCATGTAGTTGATGTTAAAACAACATGTGATTACACAGATGACTGCCATGTAGTTGATGTTAAAACAACATGTGATTAAATAGATGACTCATTGACTGCCATGTAGTTGATGTTAAAACAACATGTGATTACACAGATGCCTGCCATTTAGTTGATTTTAAATATCATGTGATTTTACAGATGATTTCCTTACAGGTGAAGTGAAAATTAACATGCAACAATTTTCATGAAAGGCTTTTCTGCCACTAAAAATGTTGACTGTTATGGCCACATCAAAGACTATAAGCAAAATATTTGGACACACAAGCACTCACATATTCTGTGGTGAAGACATCATGGAAGGTGTTGTCGTCTCCACGTATGGCATGTAGTTAACATTATAATTATGATTAACATTTAGTTCAAGTTGAAATAACAGTCAACCACTAAGCTTAAGCCTGTAGTTGAAATTAAAATTAACTTACACCGCTAAGCTTAGCATGCAGTCAAAGTTAAAATAACAGTTGACCACCACATTATGTGATTAAAACAACTGGTGTGGAACAATTGAATAACAGCTGATTGTACCATTTTGGGGTGATTTTAATCATTGCACTACATCAGTGTATTAGGCAGAAATTCGAGACTTTGGTGTCAAATCTGCAAACAGGGTCTGTAAAATAACTTGCTAACAAGCGCTAAGAGCCAATTAATGCCAAGTTGGTGTCTCTGGGACAATTTATTTTTTACAGATACTCCACCAAATATTAGCCGCAATTTTTCAAAAACGGGCGTGCAAAGGATGGCAGCACAGTTGGCTGACTAATACACTGTACTACATGCAACTTTAACGATATATATATATTACATTACTTGAAGGGATTTCTTAGCAATCTTGAAATGTAGGTGCTAATTAGTATGCCCTTTAACTTATCTTTCTATCTGAACCTTTGTTTGTACTTACTACCAGATCATTATATGGCTTGTCTGTGTTCTTAGACAGCAGTTTGAGGAACCAGTCTCCAGTGCACAAACTGAAAGTAGAAAACACAATCTTGAATATCATTCTCAAACACACAAACTTGATTATCATTCTCAAACACACAATCTTGATTATCATTCTGAAACACACAATCTTGATTATCATTATCAAACACACAATCTTGAATATCATTCTCAAACACAATCTTGAATATCATTCTCAAACAGTCTTGAATATCATTCTCAAACACACAATCTTGAATATCATTCTCAAACACAATCTTAAATATCATTCTCAAACACACGATCTTGAATATCATTCTCAAACACAATCTTGAATATCATTCTCAAACAGTCTTGAATATCATTCTCAAACACACAATCTTGAATATTATTCTCAAACACACAATCTTGAATATCATTCTCAAACACACAATCTATAATATCATTCTCAAACACAATCTTGAATATCATTCTCAAACAGTCTTGAGTATCATTCTCAAACACAGTCTTGAATATCATTCTCAAACACACAATCGTGAATATCATCCTCAAACACAGTCTTAAATATCATTCTCAAACACAGTCTTGAATATCATTCTCAAACACACAATTGTGAACATCATTCTCAAACACAATCTTAAATATCATTCTCAAACACACAATCTTGAATATCATTCTCAAACAGTCTTGAATAACATTCTCAAACACACAGTCTTGAATATCATTCTCAAACACAATCTTGAATATCATTCTCAAACACACAATCTTGAATATCATTCTCAAACACAATCTTAAATATCATTCTCAAACACACAACCTTGAATATCATTCTCAAACACACAATCTTGAATATCTTTCTCAAACACAATCTTAAATATCATTCTCAAACACACAATCTTGAATATCATTCTCAAACAAAGTCTTGAATATCATTCTCAAACACACAATCTTGAATATCATTCTCAAACACACAATCGTGAATATCATTTTCAAACACAATCTTGAATATCATTCTCAAACACAATCTTGAATATCATTCTCAAACACAATCTTGAATATCATTCTCAAACACACAATCTTGAATATCATTCTCAAACACAATCTTAAATTTCTCAAACAAACAATCTTGAATATCATTCTCAAACAATCTTGAATATCATTCTCAAACACAATCTTGAATATCATTCTCAAACAGTCTTGAATATCATTCTTAAACACACAATCGTGAATATCATTCTCAAACACAATCTTGAATATCATTCTCAAACAGTCTTGAATATCATTCTCAAACACACAATCTTGAATATAATTCTCAAACACAATCTTAAATATCATTCTCAAACACACAATTGTGAATATCATTCTCAAACACAATCTTGAATATCATTCTCAAACACACAATCTTGATTATCATTCTCAAACACACAATCTTGAATAGCATTCTCAAACACAATCTTAAATATCATTCTCAAACACACAATCTTGAATATCATTCTCAAACACAGTCTTGAATATCATTCTCAAACACACAATCTTGAATATCTTCTCAAACACAATCTCAAATATCATTCTCAAACACACAATCTTGAATATCATTCTCAAACACACAATCTTGAATATCATTCTCAAACACACAATCTTGAATATCATTCTCAAACACACAATCTTGAATATTATTCTCAAACACAATCTTGAATATCATTCTCAAACACACAATCTTGAATATCATTCTCAAACACAATCTTAAATATCATTCTCAAACACACAATCTTGAATATCATTCTCAAACACAATCTTAAATATCTTTCTCAAACACACAATCTTGAATATTATTCTCAAACACAATCTTGAATATCATTCTCAAACACAATCTTGAATATTATTCTCAAACAGTCTTGAATATCATTCTCAAACACAATCGTGAATATCATTCTCAAACACAATCTTAAATATCATTCTCAAACACACAATCTTTAATATCATTCTCAAACAATCTTGAATATCATTCTCAAACACACAATCTTGAATATCATTCTCAAACACAATCTTGAATATCATTCTCAAACAGTCTTGAATATCATTCTCAAACACACAATCTTGAATATCATTCTCAAACACAATCTTAAACATCATTCTGAAACACACAATCTTGAATATCATTCTCAAACACAGTCTTAAATATCATTCTGAAACACACAATCTTGAATATTATTCTCAAACACACAATCTTGAATATCATTCTCAAACACAGTCTTGAATATCATTTTCAAACACACAATCTCAAATATCATTCTCAGCAGAGTGGGTGAAGCAATTTTCATCATTGAAACAAATTGCAATTTTTTATCACAATGCAATTGTATTTCCGTATTTCTGAATCACGTTGTAATTATTCATGAAATCAATATTCTTAAATATTAGATCATTTTCCAACTGAATGCATGATTTATATGCTATACGTCACTAAACGGCATCTAGATGACAGGGTCATGAACCACTAAGCCTGATGTCATTCAACAATCTATCTTATCTTACAAGGATGTTTCATTTCTTTAATTTTATACATTGTGCATCAGACATGGTAATGATGTCATGTGCATTGTTGCAAGCATAATGCATGCATTTTCTGCATAATTAAGCTTTAAGTTAAAGGGAAGGATTTGTGTTCTTAATTCAATGCGGAGCTAATCACTGGAAAGAGATCACCATAGTAATTACAGCATGGTTAAATAATGATTGACAGGCAATTTTTACAAATCAGTATGATAGCTAGCGAGGAAACTCTTAAATAAAATACGACCCAAAGAAAAATGATGCATAAAGCATTTTTAGTAACAAAAGGGTGACATTTACTCAAGATGTTAATGGCATCTTTGGATACTTTAAGAGTTTTGATTATTTTTCCGTGATTTTACGATAAATAAACTTTTATTGGTATGTTTTTTAAATAAAGTATCCATAAAAATTTCAGAAATTAAGGTAAACAGAATATTTATTTTTGTTAAATTTCAAATTGATGTTTGTCCACATGCACATTCACAGTAATGCTTGATGTTAGCTGATGTAGATCAATGTTACCATAGTAACACCAATTCCAAATCGAACCTCACAACCCTAAATAAATTTGTTAAAATCAAAATTCAACAAAAATGTCAATTTCACATCTTAACACAGCAAAATCATGTGATAAAGCGGTTAAAAGCACATCAATTCTCACATGAACACTTATAGCAATACTGTTATTCTTTGTTAAATTTCTGTTCAACCGAAAATAATTATAGGTCTATTTTAAACCTTCAAAGTGGTTATTAAACTCCACTTTGTAATGCAAGACAGGTATAAAATTATGAATGTGGAACTGTACCAAAAAAAAAGAAAGAAAAGAATTCTTACTTATTAACGTATCGATACTCCTTTATACAAGTTAGCGTCTATTGAAAAATCACAAATCACAACTATACAGCATTTATTTTATAAAATTCCTTCAAAGTATCCATTTCTGTAACTGATAGAATTCCAATAAACGCTGGTACAAATATTTGGCCGTATCGATTCATTTCGGTTGCGAGATAACTGTAAGAGTATTAGTATATTTAAACATCATAAACACATTTGAACTCATGGCAATTATCAGAGTTTGCCGCTAAATGCTCACAATATCTTTGAATGTGTTTCATTTGGAATTACACATACACTCAAAGTTTATAACTTGCAAACAGAGAGCTCAATGTTATCAATCAAAGTCATATACTTATGTACACATATTTATTACACCAATGTTGGATTATGTCAACTTGTAGGAAGGTTTATCTGATTCAGTTTAAAGTCCATATGTATACAGCATTGTTATATAAGATTTGTACGAAATTTGTATTCCTAAATTCCTTAAGAAGATACCTTTCTCAGAAAAAAAAACTCTTACCATTTTCATGTTAGGCTGGCATTGCCTTGTTATAAAATAATTAGAGACATTTTATATATCTACATGTCTATTATTTGTTTGTTTGTTTGAATGGTGTTTCATGTAATTTTTAGCACATGTTAGGCCATGTATGACATTGATTTGTTTGTAGCCGAGGCAGAACCAGTACTGTATACCTCCTACCATCCGCAAGAATTGACACTTTCTCACTTGCCAAGTCGAGCTCCCAGTGTCTATTATAATTTTAGGGGAACTGCAAGATACATGTTTTAAACTGAATAGCAGTCAAGATGTTTTTGGAGTCACTCAGCAGCATCGGTAGCTCAGTGACTTTAGAGCTACAGACCTCTGTCCAGCATAGGTTCGCTCCCTGGCAGAGGCATGTCTTATGGGAAACTTCATCATCTCATCTTCCGATGAGGTGACGTGTTGTCCCAATATAAACCAATATAATAAGTTAACAAAATGTACCATTTCATTCATGCATTTGGAGCCACTCCTTTAAGAGACGGAGATGGGAGCCGGAATAACCCTTGATATGAAATACACTGATCATGTAATTGTACATGGCTCAAATTCCTGCTCAAATTCCTGGTTTGATTTGCACATATATGTAAAAGAATTAAGTAACTCAGTGAGAATTGATTTTTTTGATTCACTTTTGCAATTCGTAAATATATACTACCAATACGGCAAAAATGGAATCATTACGTGGTCTTACCTTAATCCCATTAAGCGATGGGAAGGCTTATATTAGCAGGATTTTATAACGTATATTTCAACAATAAAACATGTTTAAAAACATTTTGTACTGAAAAATGCGAGAACCTGTTTACAATTACCTATTAAATGTTTTAATTTTACAATATGCAAACATTTTAAGCTGAAATTAAGGTTTTATTTCATACCCCAGCCAACCCCATTTTCACTTCTTGGAGAAGGGGTTGGATGGGGTATAAAAGGTAATACTCGGACCACGTCATGCTAATAAGTCTAATTAAAATATAGACAATTCCACATTGTGTAAAATTAATAGTAGTTACTACTAGCTGAACAGAAATACTGTAATAGGTTTTTGAATTTGTATGGAGAATACTACTTGAGATGATTTTTTTTGGCAGACGACAACTTGGTAGTAGCCCTGCGCCAAAACAACACGTCACAAGTAATTTGTATTAATACAAATTTAAAAATGTTTTTATTGTCAATATTTATATACATTATTTTTGTTTTTGATAAACAATTTTTATAATAATTGTGTACGGTAATTTCAAAAAAAAAGAGTAAGTTATTAAATGTGATATTATTTATTGTTAGCATCATCAAAACGTGAATGATGGCATTAAGCAATGTCTCAGAAGATTTTTGCTTATCAGTTGATTAGCGTTAATCCAGTGGTTGACTCGTAACTATAGATCAAGCATTTCTGCAATTCCTTTCACAGAAAGTTGGAAATACAGGCATTTGACATCATTTTGACACTTGGTTCATACCGTTTGTTAACAAAATGCAAGTACTTTGGTATATTTACTTCCCAGCGAGCAATATCGTATAACAATGCATAGTTGTCTTTATCCAAAATGAATGGTTCACTACAAAGACATTATTTTACGGTGTTAGATTAAAAATATTTCTTTTACATCGATTGCGAAGCAAATCCTGACAACTTATATTAATCACTTTCGATGGCTTCCTGTGTAGAACCAGTACTAAGCAATGTGGATTACTTATCTTGCTCAAGGATAAATAACGTGGCGATGAGGAGGATCGAACCCAGGACCTCTCGATCTAGTGTCCAAAGCTCTACCACTCGACCTTGCACTTTACTTTACAGTGTTCGGTATAATATTAAATTCTATTGGACGACTACTCTGCAATCAGAATCCATATGTTGATGCGGCTGTGGTTATAATTGTACAGGTGTAAAATAAAAAAAAGAGAGATAAATTAGTATACAATATAAGAATCTTTCATGGGTATTCGGTTCAGATAGGGAATTCCAACCTGAGGTATAAGTGTTTTATTGGAACCGAGGCTCTGCCGAGGTTCCGATTAAAACACTTATACCTCAGGTTGGAATTTCCCTATCTGAACTGAATATCCATGATAGGTTCTTTTTCTTGCATATCAGAGACATGTTGTGCATTGACGCCGCTAGCTACTAACGTTTTGCATGTTTTTCCGCATACCGGATGTTGGTGCGCACGTGACTTTTATCTTTACCCATAAAGATAAGACTTTCCATCCCCGCAGTAAAACGTGGATAGCCTTTAATATCCGGTATGCAAGAACAACTGTTCTTCCTTGAAAATGGTAGTAGTTACTATAGCTACTGTAACCCTTGCTGGATGAGAAAATGGGTAGTACTGCACCTGCTTGGCCCGGTGTCAGAAAAAAGTGACTGGGTGGGGTATCATGTACTACGGCATGGTATTCCAGTGTGGCAGCACTATATCTGCTCCAAGTAGACTGTAGATAGATACATAGCACTACACACGATCAGTCCACACTCCATAAATGTGACCAGCTGTACTAAAATTCTCTAAGCGGAGGGCGTTGGGACTATAATCCTTAAAATTACACATACACACATGTTCCTCCTTCTTTGAACATTAGAACATAAAGAGACGTTATTGTCCTGACGTAACAGACACAACATTCTCTATGTTGATATAAGTTAATAATGTTAGAAGGCCACCATTCTAAAACACTTCCTTTTTTTCTTACAAATATCCCATTCCATTTCAAAACACAAAACTAAGTCTTAATTACAAGTTAACGAATGTCAAAAAGAAGCAGTTATACATGTAAATTAATAATACAATTATGTTTTATATAATTATACACATGCACTTTCATTAAGACAATTACCTCCATTAAGAAACCTCTGAAATAAACATTGATTTTCCATTTACAAAAGACAAGCATACGTAACTTAGCCTAGTAAATTTATAAAAATAATAACTCAATCTTATATGCATAACATATAATAACTTTGACAACTTTTTAATTACAGTAACCCAGTGTGTGTATTTATCAAAGAGAATAAAAGCTCATGTAGAATATATTCTGGATCTTATGGTAGATATAATTATATGGTGATTATTCACTTCAGGCTACAATTTTGCATGAACAAGTAGTCAGTAAGTGGTAATGCACTGCATTTCTTACCATATGAATCATTGCCAATAATCTAATGAAATATTATCCAATTAAAATGTTAAATATTTAATTGCATTTCTTTTCATTGAAATATGCATCTGAAGTATAAGGGTAACATAATATATAATTCAACATAATATATAATTCAACATAATATATAATTCAAATATATAATTCAACATAATATATAATTCAACATAATATATAATTCAACATAATATATAATTCATTCAACATAATATATAATTCAACATAATATATAATTCAACATAATATATTATTCAACATAATATATAATTCAACATAATATATAATTCATTCAACATAATATATAATTCACCGAGTGCAGGGTTTCGGAAATACGGTTGCCCGACGCCCCGGGCAAGTGGATTTTGGGTGCGGGCAAGTGACCTTCGCAAATCTGGTTGCCCGCCACTTGCCCGACGGACATTTCCATTCCAGAACAAATCAAGTGGCAAACTAGCCATATCAGAATTATCAGAAATTCTGATAACTGAATACAACTGGCCGCTGTCTTTCGCCGCTAGCGATTGTCAATCAGATCAAACAACTTTTGGTACAATCAACAATCTCGCCCCAGGCAGCTTAATTTGTGGCATTATTTCAATAAACAACTAATTAACCCACACGCGCATTTCACACCGTATCCTGACACGACCGTCAGACGTGTGTCCATTGGCCAATGAAATCGCGGCAATTATGTCCGTGACCTTCCAACCATAAACATAGCTACTTTCAGAAATCGTTTCCATTTAATCTCTGAACCTCATTTGGACCTTCCACCAATCAAATCAGAAAACTCTTTCTTAATTTGCAAATTTAATGTGTCAAAATAATGATTGACAGACCCACGTGACGTTATGTTTTTGTTTAGATAATTTTGCCGAAGATTTTTTCGTAACGAAAATACATTTCGATTACTCGAAGCACTCGTTTATCAATGCGCTTTTATGAGGTATTTGGTGTATTTCATTGATATAGTCTGTAATAAAACGTATATGGAAGTGCATACTACACAAATAAGTTGCATAACTTAGCGATATACGCATGTCATGGGTTTTCGCGATTTCAGAAAAATCACGGAACCTTTTTCTCAAGTTCTGAACGTTCGCTTTTGATAATCAAGGTTACTGCTGCTACTTTTTAAACAATTCCTAGGAAACCCTAGTAAGGGAACCCCTACTCACGCCTCTTGCTTTCATCTAATTCCCTTTAGTTAAAATTCAAAGCTGTAGGAACGTTACCATGGTTGCAGAAATTGGGGGCCAAGTGAATATTTTTAATAACGTTTTTGTCTTGTTTCTTTGCTTGTCGCACATTTAAATGAATACAATAGCTTCTTTTTTTTTCTGTCATCTGGTTAATTTTACACATTGTGACATTAAAAGTTCCATACACTAGCTGCCAATCTTTTTTTTTTGGATGGTCATGAAAAATTATGGGGGCTTGTGTGTGTGGTGATTCGGGTGGGGTAGGAGGGCGGATTAAAATGAGTTTGTATACTGCCTCACTATTTTATGATTTAAGTAACACAAAGATGTAATTGACACAAAGAAGAAAATGCAACCATTTGATTTTTTTATATGAATAAATACAACGTATTAACCAATTCATAAAATACACTCTCCCTTCCATTTCTAAGTATAATGATAAGGTCCAAATTATGCGGCGGTCCGTCCCGTTTAACACGAATAATGGTACACTGCCAGTGTTTGGGGCAATTAAGTGTTCTTAAATGTGGGGCAAGTGACATTATGGGCAGGGCAAGTGACTTTTGAAAATCCACTTGCCCTGGGCAAGTGGATTTTCAAAATATTTCCAGAACCCTTGAGTGTATTGTACATTTTTCTTTTACTTGGGTATAATTCATGTAATTGATCTATATAAATGTAATAAATAAGAATATAAAGTCTCCATGATTTATACTATCAGCATATGAGTCTCCTTAGGCGAACTTCCAACTTCCACCATGAGAATATAATATGTCCCAAATCCAAAATACTCCGCTGTATGTAGAAATAACTCTTAAAACTGCATTAACTGATTTCAAATATATTACAAAAAAAAGCACAAAATCCAAAAATATAGCACAAGTGAACACAGTTCTTTTTGCCTACCACCAAGTATCCTTAGACTGACCTCTAACTGCCCCCAGACTAGTACAACTAAATCTAAAGAATGTTTTATCTACAACTGGTATAGAAGAGAAATCCCTTCCTTTATCCTTGTTTGGTCTTGTCTTAAAACCACCCCTTATCTTAAGACACATTTAAGATAAACTGACAACAGCAAATATTTAAGTTCAAACTTTTACTTTTTTTTATTCTTATACTTGACATATTAATCTTCCCTGAACACTGATCTCCAAGATCGATAATCAATATGCCTTTGAAGTAAAACACATTGAAAATGCAAGCACGCAAACATTTACCTTGCTGGAACTATTGATATAGACAAAAATTGTTTCGATAGGTATATGACATAAAAGTCAGTTTGTGAGGCAGCGATATTGTAAATTAATTTTTATAGCATTACTGCCTTCAATATTTTATTGTTACATTGTGTAAGAATGGTCTTCCTGTTAAATGGATCATCAGAACATTTTAGTTTTGCATGGTGTTTTACGTCATTTTTTTAAGCACATGTTAGGCTACATATTTTTTTTGTGGTAGAGGCTGACCACCCCATTTTTCCTGGGTAAAACCAGTACAGTATACCACCCACAATCTGTAAGAATTTGACATGTCATGCTCCGAGTGGGAACTGAACCTGCAGCGGTGAGGTGACACATTTTTTGATGCAGCATCTTTACTTTCCTGGTCACAGAAACAATTCAACACATTTCAGATTCTTAGCTTATCTGTAGCTTCTCCATAGGAAAGGACGAGAGCAAGATACTAACTCCAATATTTTATTTTTAAATTGCAGAATGAAAAAGTTGTTACACGGCCAGTCAGCACAATATTTAGGTTATTTAAAGTGGCTCCCAGAGAGAGGGAGAGGGTACAGACTATCCAAGATCACCCTAATCCTATTATTTATTAGATTCCATTGTATAATCTTTAACATGCCCAGTAGACAGAGTCCAGTTCACTGAACTGCCATGGGCGTACATGGAGCATTTTGAAATGTACGCCAGACATGAGAAGCGTAGCTGCGAACCAAACAGCGATGCTGCGTGTGGGGGGTAGGTGGAGGGGGACACCCGCCGTTGGTTTTTTTGGGGGCATCCCCCAAGAAAATTTTGAAAATTAGGAGGCAAATGATGCATTCTCAAGCTATATTTCAGCGTTAATATGGCATTTTGAACTTTTATTTTTTCACTTTTGCTGACGAATTGTACGAATCGGCGTACTTGCGTATGCCTGGATACATGCCCAGCTGACAGCCTCATCATATGGACGAAGTAGTCAGAATTAAGTGAAGTACATTTACTAATGTAGAACTGTGTAAATGTTTTTTGTCACCGAAAGGCAGCAGTACATTTAGAAAATATTCATTATTTAAACTATATGTGCATTTCTGCATGGTCTTAATGCAAACTTTACATGGCTTTTATTATTGTATATAACCGACACTGAATAATTCTATGCGTAAAAATCGTAACACTCATGTGAATCGATAAACAAAGACAAACAACTTTAAGAGGATACAATTTTCACCTTAATAATTATATGAAAGAAAATTAATAATTAATAACAGCTTAATTAACATGAAAATTAATTGTATGCATAAAATCAAGTTAAAAAAATCCTACATACCTTCTTGAAAATCAATCAAAATTTCAAAGTAGAAAATATAGACTCCAATTACGCAGAACTTACCACAGATTTACAAACTTGAGCCCTGCATGTAATTATCAATCAATATTCAAATAACAATAGCCACGTATCAACTTTATAGATCTGTATCATTAACTATTGGCGGAATTCATATAGAACCCAGTTGTTGCAGACGGTGCAAGAATATCTTATCTCCCATACATTCAAAATGGTAATTTTGTATTTTGAATCACATTAAATTTGATTCAAGTCGCAGCAAGAATTTTCGAAGGACATGTTTTGAGAGTGGTACAATTACTGAACGTAAGTATACAGTTTGTGCACTCATTTGTTTTAATCAACACAAATTGGACCGAATAGTCATTAGAGATGTTATCTCCGACCATCAGATGAGTAAACTTGAATTTAAATGAAGGAAGACAGATACGATCATTCTGAGATATTATCGTTTCATATTTATCTCAAAAACAAACCGTATCATTATCTCTCCAAATATGCAAACTACTTTTCTTCGTCATTGAATCAACAAAAGTACTGGCCAAAATTATAACTGGATAAAATCTGAAGCATGCATTTATTTATTTATGGATAAAACTGTTTAACCTATTAACACACCAAGCATAAAGAAGAGTTATTACTGTGTTCAATAAAGTCAAGTTAAGCACTAGAATTGCCTCCGAATATAAACGTGAAGTTTAGTAACATAGAATTTCAGTTGTATTTTGGCTCGTAGCAAAGTATCGAAAGCGAGTTGAAACCACCCTACATAGCAGAAGCAGTTCTAATAAAGTTATGCTCCATGTTTAACTTATAATGCCAGTTTTCTACAGCACCTTGCTATATCATGTTTAACCCGTTACATATATATATAATGGACTGTTCTTTCTTTGCATTAAAACCATTCCATTTATTTGACAAAGGGGTGTTTTGGGGAAATGACTGATCAGCAGCCAGACATTGTAAACCCTGATCAGCCTGCGAGTAACATTGTAAACCCTGATCAGCCAGCGAGTTACTCGCAGGCTGAGTTTACAATGAATGCAAAGGCTATTATAGTCGTGCTTAGATATAAGGATTGGTTAATATATCGGTTAAGAATGACAGTCATGTATCCCAAAACCCAACAAATTATAAAATCCAATAACTTGATTGTAGCCGATAATGTATTGGGGTCTCTTGAGGAAACAAAATATATTCAGTGCGTCACTCGCATAGAGGTGTGCCAAATTCCTAGGGATACCAGAGTATAAGTAATAATTTGTAGCCTGCAGCAAACAAATATATATTGTCTTCATACAGTTGTGTACAAAACTTACTTGTACGTGAGGGAATTCTGGGGATCAAAGTCCACTTGCAGTTCCCGCTGGCACCAGTCTAGTAGAAGCTTCTTTCCTATACCCACACTCCTCTGGTAGGGGCTACTTCCTGTAATACAAATATACAATACAGAATACGTTACTTGACCAATAAAGTAAGCGTTTGGGTGGTGCCATAGTATAATGGTAAGCCTCGATCACCTGGCCTGCTTTTGATTTTTTCACTAAGCTATGGGATTGAGAACCACGGCTGTGGGAAATTGGACGGCTGGAATCACCCCTCACAATTTTCAAAAAACAATTATTTTTAAGGTAAATAGAGGTTAATTTTTTACGTTTCACTTTTGAGATGTGCATTTATATACAACATTATGAAAATGTCGACTTTATGCGCATGAAGAAATGGGTAAATTAAATTGCCAAATCGTTTGTGGGCGTTTTATTTGGTCTACTCTGCCCAGACCGATATCTGCAAGTAAAACATATGCATGATACAGTCTGACAGGCTGATACTATATAATGGTCAACATGATGGCTTATAGGTTGTTATCCAGGGTCGTAAGATCAGACGGAGCCAAATTTGGATCAATTATCAAAATTATTTTAAGTAGTTTCCACCTAATGAGTCATTTCGATGAGACTTGCTAGAAAACCGAGATGCCCACATACAAACCAATGTACACACAATATAATCAACTGGCAGAGCTATAAACTGTAGGAATACAAACATTTTCAAGAGGAGAAACAGAAAACAGCAACAAATTGTAAAACTGATGTATTTGTTATTTTTAAAAGTAAAGTTCAAATGAATACAATAAACATGTCAACTACACATAGGTACCCATTATATATTTTAAATGTGTGGTCATAAAAATACTACAATATAGGATTTAATTTAAACCACAATATATTTAACAGATGAATAATAAAATAAATATATGAAGGCAGAATACCCCAAACTTCAATTGCTTTTCTCATAAATTTCTGCAGAACATAAACAATTGAATCGATTTGGGTTTTAAGGTGCACCCAACATGAAAGGTTATATGGCGCCTAACAGGCATGAACATGCCAGGCTCATCCTCCATGTACATCGAGATAAAATATAGAGAATGGGCCTAGGACCTTCTCACCCTGAACTGCAGAGTTGCTGCAAATTCTATTGTAGACACTCCATTTATGCTGGAACCACGTTTATTGTTTTTCTGCCACTGCTCTTAGTGATGTGAGCGAGATGGCACCTGAAACAATGCAGGGGTCATGATGAAGACATGAACTAAAAAAGACAAAATGAATATGAATGGAGGGGGTCCTACCCCTCTTCATGTGATGGTGTGTTTTCAGTGGTTGTATTCTACCCCGGCAACCACACGGGGTAAAACATAAACAAGTTTACCTGATAAACAAGTTTTCCTGATAAATTTGGCACTAAAAGCACAGTAAAAGTAGATTACTCCAATACATAAATTCTTACCATACATTTTATAAAGACTTGCTAATACAAATAACACTCATTACTTGGTCCGAGTATTAACTTTCATACCCCATCCAACCCCTTCTCCAAGAAGCGAAAACGGGGTTGGCTGGGGTATGGAATAATACCTTAATTTCTGCTTAGAAAGTCTGCATATTGTAAGAATTAAAGCATTTAATATGTAATTTTAAACAGGTTATCACATGTTTTTCAGTAAAAAATATATTTAAACATGTTTTATTGCCGAAATAGACGTTATAAAATCATGCTTATATAAGCTTTCCCGTCACTTAATGGAATTAAGGCGGGACCACGTAATGTAATGATTTACATGAAATACAAATATATCTATTCTGAGTTTTCCACCAGCCATCTCTCACCAACCTCACAGCCTTATTGGTCATCCACAATGCTCATTCCTTGGAGAGCCCAATTTAGAAATTAATTATTTACCTTAGATGAATTTATGATGAAGTCTGAACAATCCAAACATTTAAATCGTACACACTTTAACTAATGGGCTGTCTACAAGTATCAGCTCTTCAAGGCACCAAGCTCTAAATTCCTTCTAACACTTGCTCTGAAAACCACTTAACCAGTGGAACCTTCACAACTCCCATTATCAATGTATATCTATATATAAAGAAAATGTTCGAGTATATTGACACCTGGGATGTTAATAAAGCCACATATCTTTAAAGGAAACCTTTTCTATAGATTGGTACCCGTGCCACTGATAACCCAAACCGCATGAACGGCATTTATTTGTGTATTCCTTTGTGGGACGTAATATTATTTAAAACACACAGGCGCAGATCAAAACTCTGTATACCCTGGGGTTCATTCTCCTTTCCTTAAAGCCATAAAAAGGTTATTTTTGACCTAAACGGAAATAATACAGACTTTGTGTTCGGTATTACTGCCGAGTTTGCATTAAATCACTCGATGTCCCCAGGCGATAATTAAACCAACTCATTTTATAATTACACATTCTGGTAAAAAGGTATGCAACTTGTGTGAGATCCTATTTTTATTCACATAACACATGTACTATAAATAAACTATCTGGCCCTGCACACTTCCCATTTCATGCATAAGCATAGTGTTCATGGGGATCCAATGTAATAGAATAATAATTAGTTCACATGAGTTTTCACAATATGGTATTTGGCATAGTTTTCAATTAAAGTTTTCTTTTATTCTACCGACTGAATTGCATAATTCAAAAAGATATAAAACTTACGAATTCTTTGTCATTTAACTGTTGTATTTTACATTTTTATAAGTAATTGTGCCTTAAAACTTTAGCAGCATTACTTTTAAAAATGTAAAATACTACAGTTAGCTAGCGTCTCCTTGGCCGAATGGTTAACAACCTACACAACTCAGACCCTTTATCAGCATATAAAATACTATATAACTAAACCCAACAAATAAATACTAGATCCACACCTAATGCATTCAATATTTGAACTCCCTTGCAATTGGTATACGGCAAATTATTTCTATGTGTATTATTATTGTACTATATGGCGTGTTTTATAATAGAATCAGTCCCTATGTTCATTGAACCCGAGATCTAGAGATCCACCGATCTTTCAATCAGATAATCTCTATATTATAGCAAAGTTTAATCAAATTTAATATATGTAAATTATAACGGGCCTACAGTTAAACATCAATAAAACTTCTACTACTGTATAACTATAAAGACTGGGATGAGTCAAAAGCATATTGACGAGTGGCAGTTTATTTATTTGAAGGAAATGAATTAAATCATTAAGATACAAAATAGCAGAATTTGTCTAAAAAAATCCATTTAGGATGAGATTTAAAATACTGGTTTATTTTGAGAAAACAAAAGCTTGGCGGTACCTTTAACTGCTTGTAACACAGAATGAAGTAAAATGTGTTAAATACCGGCACTGTTTTAGGTTAAAGACCTCAATAAGCCCAACCCTCCAAAACTCACTGTCGCTTTTAGATGGCACCCTTCAAGTGCACACAAGTACCTTCCATTTTTATATTATGTAGATGGTACCTTTCAATTGTACACAAGTACCTTCCATTTTTATATTATGTAGATTGTACCTTTCAAGTGTACACAAGTACCTTCTATTTTTATATATAGATGGCACCTTTCAAGTTCATGCTCTCCATCCATCAACATTTCGATAATGCCATTTGTCAGATTTCTTGTGATGTTCCCTCCTTACTCTTAAACTACATGTCGTTGTTGTCGTTGTCGTCATTATTCAACGTATACAATACAGTTACTTACCGATGGAATGTACTGCATAGTTGAGAATGATAAGCCACAGTAAATCCAGGATAGATTTGATATCCCCGTCCAAAATATCTGCAACAGAAACAATACATATAGTTAGGAAATTATTTATGTGTTTGTTTTGGTACAAGAAGTTGTCTCTGAAACTATATTATAATTGTGATATGTCCAAATATTTGAATTTGAATGTTGTTTAACGGCTCATCAAAGCATAATAGGTTACTTAGAGCCACCCCAGAGAGAGGAGACGAAGACAGAGGAATCTGGACCATGCCCTTCTTTTACAAATAGATTCATATGGTTCTTTAACATGCTAGACTCCGATACATGGGACCAGTGGTTTTACATCCAAAATAAAACCAAGCTGATATAAAGTGTCTTGCCCAAGACTTTTAATATACCGTATAATCCCTAATAAATGCCCCTCCCCTAATAAATGTCCACCCCCCCCCCCCCCCCCACCCCACCATTTTTTCAGAAAATATTTTTTTAAAACTTACCAAAAGATGCAAGTTAATCTGTTTCATTAATAATGTAACACAAAAAATCACTAGAAAACTTAAAATCCGATGAATTTAATTGATTGATTGACATGCAGACTTTGGTTTTCTTGGTAAAGATTTTTTTTTAAATAATGCCTGATTTAAAAGTTAAATTATGTATTCTTGGTCTCAAATAAAAGCCTCCCTTTTCAAAAACGTTACGTCCCTCGGGGCGTTTAGTAGGGATTATACGGTACCACATATTCATATAATTTCAATTTGCTGAAAACATACACTCATGGTTTACTTCTTTTAAATTTGACAAAGGAATGCTCAAGCTCGGTAAAGTAAAGCTTTAAAATAATTCAATAAATTAAAGCATTAGAACTTATATAATATAATATAATACTCAATGAAATAAATACCAATACACACAATAAAGACCAAAATCATCATAGATAGACATAAAATAATGTTAAATATATCCCAAAATAGCAGAAATGAGAAATGGTAACTTTTAAAAAGTCGAAGTAAAAAAAATGCTGCATGTAATTCATGTAATTACAGGAATCATATATTCAGGTCTGATATATAACCTATTTATAGCGAAATATACCTGAAAATTATGTATATATACATATGTATTTTGTAGATACTCTGAGGGTTTTCTTGTGTGTTGTTTTTTTCATAGAGTTACTATCACAGATGTGTAAATAATCTGTTTATAACCCACAACATGTCAGACTATTTGCTCAGTAAACTTATCGATCAAAGACATTTTGTCCCATTAATTTCTTAATGTTTGTTTAATGCCAAGTTGAAAAGTGCTATATGGATTGAAAAATCGTTTAATATGCTAAAACACCAAGCATGCATTATTCTGATCGATAATTTGAATATAATAACAGCCTTGTCACGGTTATATTCCATGTTATATGATGCTTTAATGTTTGACACTGTTGTTTCAAAAATGACGGAATGGCCGAGATCACCAGGGTACCAGTGTACGATACAGGAATGAAGGCCAAGATATGGCTGCAGGGTACCAGTGGTCTATACTGGGATTAGGGCCGATATATGCCTGTCAGATACCAGTGGTCTATATACTGGGATGCGGGCCATGATATGCCTGCAGGGTATCAGTGGTCTACAAAGGAATGAAGGCCGATATATGCCTGCAGTGGACCGGTGGTCTATACAGGGATGAAGATTGAGATATGCC
Source organism: Cyrtodaria siliqua (assembly GCA_037043455.1). Lineage (NCBI taxonomy): Eukaryota > Metazoa > Mollusca > Bivalvia > Adapedonta > Hiatellidae > Cyrtodaria > Cyrtodaria siliqua. Next base: position 74,047 of record JAWPHD010011545.1, read on the forward strand.
TGCAGGGTACCAATGGACTTTACAGGAATGAAGGCCGAGATATGCCTGCAGGGTACCAGTGGTCTTTACTGGGATGAAGGCTGATATATTCCTGCAAGCTGCCAGTGGTCTATAGAGGGATGAAGGCCAAAATATGCCTGCAAGCTACCAGTGGTCTATACTGGGATGAAGGCCGAGCTTTGCCTGCAGGGTACCAGTGGTCTATACTGGGATGAAGGCCGAGCTTTGCCTGCAGGGTACCAGTGGTCTATACAGGGATGAAGCCCGAGCTATGCCCACAGGGTACCAGTGGTCTGTACTGGGATGGAGGTAGAGATATACCTGCAGGGTACCAGTGGTGACTAGTCTATACTGGCATGAAGGTTAAGATATGCCTGCAGGGTACCAGTGGTGACTTAGTCTATACTGGCATGAAGGTTAAGATATGCCCGCAGTTTGCAAAGTTTATTCTATTCTATTGATTTGACTGCATATTTCCCCCAAGAATTCTTCATCAAGTGTTTCATTTTACATTTTTGCTCAAACTTAAGTTGATCATTTGTAATGAAACGACCCCATAACTGTGAAATAAGGCCTACCTCACAAGATAAGCCTGCAACTTCTATACAACTACTTGACAAGTCCTTAATAAATTCCTTGGTTACTTGTTATATGTTACGATTTTCACATAGATTGAAGATCGATATATAAACTTAAGAGAAGAATGGGGTACATGTAGTATTTCAGATTTACTTAAACATTGTTAATGCTTTCATGAAATAAAATATTTTGCACTGTCAATAATGTTTTTTTAATTTTTGATCAAACAATCCATAATTGTCCCGAGATACTAGTACTCAATATTCATTTGCAGATACATAAACCGGGTGTTCTGTCTGAAGGTCTTTCAGTGGCAACATAACTGGGGGACACAACTGGAGGCTAGGGGTTCTACGTACATATTTAAATAGGGCATAACTAGGGCAGTCCTGTGTACAGGTCTAATGGGGCCATAACCAGAGAGATCCTGCATACAGGTCTAATGGGGACAAAATTGGGGAGGTCCTGTAAACAGGTCTAATGGGGACATAACTCAGGAGGTCCTGTGTACAGGTCTAATGGGGACCTTACTGGTGAGGTCCTGTGTACAGGTCTAATGGGGACACAACTGGGAAGGTCCTGTGTTCAGGTCTAATGGGGACATAACTGAGGAGGTCCTGTGTTCAGGTCTAATGGGGACCTTACTGGTGAGGTCCTGTGTACAGGTCTAATGGGGACACAACTGGGAAGGTCCTGTGTTCAGGTCTAATGGGGACATAACTGAGGAGGTCCTGTGTTCCGGTCTAATGGGGACATAACTGAGGAGGTCCTGTGTTCAGGTCTAATGGGGACACAACTGAGGAGGTCCTGTGTTCAGGTCTAATGGGGACATAACTGGCAAGGTCCTGTGTTCAGGTCTAATGGGGACACAACTGAGGAGGTCCTGTGTTCAGGTCTAATGGGGACATAACTGGGAAGGTCCTGTGTACAGGTCTAATGGGGACACAACTGAGGAGGTCCTGTGTTCAGGTCTAATGGGGACACAACTGAGGAGGTCCTGTGTTCAGGTCTAATGGGGACACAACTGAGGAGGTCCTGTGTTCAGGTCTAATGGGGACACAACTGAGGAGGTCCTGTAAACAGGTCTAATGGGGACATAACTCAGGAGGTCCTGTGTACAGGTCTAATGGGGACAACTGGGGAGATCCTGTGTACAGGGTCTAATGGGGACAAAATTGGGGAGGTCCTGTAAACAGGTCTAATGGGGACATAACTCAGGAGGTCCTGTGTACAGGTCTAATGGGGACACAACTCAGGAGGTCCTGTGTTCAGGTCTAATGGGGACACAACTGAGGAGGTCCTGTGTTCATGTCTAATGGGGACACAACTGGGGAGGTCCTGTGTTCAGGTCTAATGGGGACATAACTGGGAAGGTCCTGTGTACAGGTCTAATGGGGACATAACTGGGAAGGTCCTGTGTTCAGGTCTAATGGGGACACAACTGAGGAGGTCCTGTGTACAGGTCAAATGGGGACACAACTGAGGAGGTCCTGTGTTCAGGTCTAATGGGGACATAACTGGTGAGGTCCTGTGTTCAGGTCTATTGGGGACACAACTGGGGAGGTCCTGTGCACATGTCTAATGGGGACATAACTGGTGAGGTCCTTAAAATGTACAGGGTCTAATCGGGACATAACTGGGAAGGTCCTGTGTTCAGGTCTAATGGGGACACAACTGGGGAGGTCCTGTGCACATGTCTAATGGGGACATAACTGGTGAGGTCCTTAAAATGTACAGGGTCTAATCGGGACATAACTGGGAAGGTCCTGTGTTCAGGTCTAATGGGGACACAACTGGGGAGGTCCTGTGCACATGTCTAATGGGGACATAACTGGTGAGGTCCTTAAAATGTACAGGGTCTAATCGGGACATAACTGGGAAGGTCCTGTGTTCAGGTCTAATGGGGACACAACTGGGGAGGTCCTGTGCACATGTCTAATGGGGACATAACTGGTGAGGTCCTTAAAATGTACAGGGTCTAATCGGGACATAACTGGGAAGGTCCTGTGTTCAGGTCTAATGGGGACACAACTGGGAAGGTCCTGTGTAAAGGTCTAATGGGGACATAGCTGGGAAGGTCCTGTGTAAAGGTCTAATGGGGACATAGCTGGGAAGGTCCTGTGTAAAGGTCTAATGGGGACACAACTGGGAAGGTCCTGTGTAAAGGTCTAATGGGGACATAACTGGGAAGGTCCTGTGTACAGGTCTAATGGGGACCTTACTGGTGAGGTCCTGGGTACAGGGTATAATGGGGACACAACTTGGGAGGTCCTGTGTACAGGTCTAATGGGGACACAACTGGGGAGGTCCTGTGTACAGGTCTAATGGGGACACAACTGGGGAGGTCCTGTGTACAGGTCTAATGGGGACACAACTGGCGAGGTCCTTAAAATGTACAGGGTCTAATCGGGACATAACTGGGAAGGTCCTGTGTACAGGTCTAATGGGGACACAACTTGGGAGGTCCTGTGTACAGGTCTAATGGGGACACAACTTGGGAGGTCCTGTGTACAGGTCTAATGGGGACATAGCTGATGAGGTCCTGTGTACAGGTCAAATGGGACATAACTGGGGAGGTCCTGTGTACAGGTCTAATGGGGACACAACTGGCGAGGTCCTTAAAATGTACAGGGTCTAATCGGGACATAACTGGGAAGGTCCTGTGTACAGGTCTAATGGGGACACAACTTGGGAGGTCCTGTGTATAGGTCTAATGGGGACATAGCTGATGAGGTCCTGTGTACAGGTCTAATGGGACATAACTGGGGAGATCCTGTGTCCAGGGTCTAATGAGGACATCACTGGGGAGGTCCTGTGTACAGTCTATAAGGGACATAACTGGGGAGGTCCTGTGTGCAGGTCTTAAGGGACATAACTGGGGAAGTGGATATTAAGACGAGTAATCCGAGACTGACGTTAATCATTTCTCCCAGTACTCTGTAAGTTTTAAAACATTTAAAAAATCTATTATCCTTGGCCCTAAAGCATTCATAATTCAGTTCCATATTTAATTCTAAAACATTCATTACCATTATCTGTTGTTCCACAAAATTTGATATAAAATTAATTTGAATTTGAGCTCACTTATCCTAGTCTCTGGATTTCAGGAATGCAAGTTTATTAGTTCGTTTAAATCAATCTCTTGACAGTCGTCTTATCTGATAAAGCACTTTGACAATTTAAAGGCACACATGAACTTGAATATAAATGAGTTGATTTTAACTACTTAATCAATACTCGTAAATTGTGTCTCCAAATGATCAGATAATGATCAAGATAGCAGGAGTTCACTCCCTTAAATTATTTATAATACTATTTTCTAATTGGCAATCAAAGGATTGAATTTACTGAGCACTTTTGTTTGAGGGTACTTAAATTTGTCTACGGCAAATGTATTTCCTTTATCATGTTTATATTTAATGATTTGTTGGAAATGAAAAACTCCTTAATTGGTTGGTTGAATGGAGTTTTACATCATTTTTAGCACACGTTAGGCTACTGAATGATGGTCAATTTATAGTTGTGGAGGCAGACCACCAATTTTTTCCTGTGTCAACCAGTACTGTATGCATGTACCTCCCGCCATCTGTAAGAATCAACAGCCATAACTGGAAGGCTTATTGTATAATTAAATAAAACGATTTTATTGAGGAATGTATAACTATAAGAAAAATAAATTGAACTGAATTGAATGTTATAGTCGCACTAACAGCTAAGGTCATATGGCGACTTTCCAGCTTCCATTGGTGAAGGAAGACTCTACGTGCCCCTCTTGACTATTTTTCATGCAAGGACGGGCACCTGGTTAGAACCACCGACGTTCTGCAAGTTTCCTCATGTAAAGATTCCTGGTCCCATGAGGGCTTGAACCCACAGTGGTGAGGCGCAAAACTATGAGAAAATGTACTAAAACTATATACATTTCCTTATAGTTATGATTTATGAACTATATAGAGCTGAAAAGAAAATTGTAGCAGAATCGAGAAGCCCATAATCCTTCTAAAATGTACAGAAAGTGTGTGTAGCACTCAACTCCAAACCCGCAAAATGTTTTGCCAAAAGTATATGCAAACAATCTAAAAATATATAGCAAAAAAGTCAATGTCACCATCCAAAAAGGTTAGAGAGTTCAGAGCCAATATTAGAAAAAAGAAAAATTTATGAAATGAAATGATGCAGATATTATAATTACACTCTTCAAGGGATGAATGTGAAACTATAGTAACTGTATATCAATAAAGAATAAGATACAATAATGTCGTTCAGCTCTCAACTTATGTCTTCGTCCGTCGGATGGGTAAACCAGGCGGTCCCGTGTATCGGTCTATCCCCCGAGCACGTCAAAGAACCATAGGAATCTATTCGATAATAAGAGTAGGGCATGGTTCCCGGATTCCTATGTATCCTTCCCCTCTCTCTGGGGCGGCTCTAAATAACCTATACTGTGTTGCTGAGCCATTAAACAACATTCAATCCAATTCAATTTATGTCTTATTTGACAGTGATTTTTTTGGGTCATATTTGGGACCGAAATTCAGCCATGGGGACATTGAGAAAAAAATCCACTGAAAAAAAAAAAAAAAAAAAAATTAAATGTTGTTTCTTAGTTGACCGATTACCCATAACATGTCCATCAAACATGTTCTTGATGTAAATTTAGTATTAAAGGGGTTGATGCACTATTTTCAAACATGATTTATTTAAAAAGGCTCTCAAAAACTTGAAAAAAACTGAAAGAATTATCGAAATATCATGAAAAATAAAGGAGATGTGACCTATTGAAATTTTGCAATGAACATCAATGGAGGCGGCCATCTTTGAACGATGACGTCATCGCGCCTTTTTAACATATATGGCATATTGACAAAATGTCCTTTAAAGCAACGAAAATCACTGCAAATTGATTAAAAATAGATATACAGATGTAAAATGTATAAATTGTATGCTTATTTTTCATATGCAGTGATTGTCTTTGCTTTAAAAGACATTTTGTCAATATTCAATATATGGTAAAAAGGCGCAATGACGTCATCGTTCAAAGATGGCCTCCTCCATTTATGTTTCTTTGCACATTTTCAATAGGTCATATCTCCTTTATTTGTCACGCCATTTTGATAATTCTTTCAGCTTTTTTCAAGTCTTTCATAGCCCTTTTAAATAAATCGTGTTTGAAAAGAGTGCATCAACCCCTTTAAATGAAACACTTAAAAATATATAACAAAATATTTTCCCCCAATATTCCCCCCCCCCCCCCCCCCCCCCACCCCCCCCCTTTGATGGGACCCGCCACCATTCCCCTAAAAACCCCAAAAAAAACAACGCTGTATTTGTAACCAAATAAATAAAATGAAAAAGTATTATTTGATAAGGCATTAAAATACCATACTGTGGTACAAAAAAACAACACATAACAATCTGTCTGCATAATGTCTGGGAATATTTTTAAAACAGTACTCAATCTTGTGGCATCCATTACCAGTTAATATATTGGTAAGTTGTGAGTTTGATGATTATGAAAATCAAGGAGCCAAGAGTGTGGTATATTTGCAATCTTAAAAACAAAACCATGATGGCCCCTGAACCCTTCATGATAGAAACAAACACAATTGATTTATAGTAACATAAACATATATATACATGTATACAGATATATAAAAAAAGAGTCTTACAAGGAAGTTCATTTATTATTGAATGTTTTTAAACCAGTTAGCTTGCAGATGAGTTTAATAACTGCTTTTAAGTTTTATTTCATAAAAAATGTCTTTACACTAACTGACCAGGGCCACTGGGACATAAGAATTTGTTTTAATATAACTATATATGTATTATCATTTAACAAGACATTTATACATGGGCAATACCAGCGCATATATTGTAAAAAAACAATGCCAATGATCCAATAAAATAGCAACATTATGAAGTAACAAAAACATACAAAATATGAATTGGACAGACACAACATAATGAATGTTGGATGACCAATGGATGTTGGATTGAATGTTAGATGACCCATGAATGTTGTGACCAATGAATGTTGGATTGGATGTTGCATGACCAATGAATGTGGGATGACCAATGAATGTTGGATTGAATGTTAGATGACCAATGAATGTTGGATGACCAATGAATGTTGGATTGAATGTTAGATGACCAATGAATGTGGGATGACCAATGCATATTGGATTGAATGTTAGATGACCAATGAATGTGGGATGACCAATGAATGTTGGATTGAATGTTAGATGACCAATGAATGTTGGATGACCAATGAATGTTGGATTGAATGTTAGATGACCAATGAATGTTGTGACCAATGAATATTGGATTGGATGTTGCATGACCAATGAATGTGGGATGACCAATGAATGTTGGATTGAATGTTAGATGACCAATGAATGTGGGATGACCAATGCATATTGGATTGAATGTTAGATGACCAATGAATGTGGAATGACCAATGAATGTTGGATTGAATGTTAGATGACCGATGAATGTTGGATGATCAATGAATGTTGCATGACCAATGAATGTTGGATGACCAATGAATGTTGGATTGAATGTTAGATGACCCATGAATGTTGTGACCAATGAATGTTGGATTGGATGTTGCATGACCAATGAATGTGGGATGACCAATGAATGTTGGATTGAATGTAAGATGACCAATGAATGTTGGATGACCAATGAATGTTGGATTGAATGTTAGATGACCAATGAATGTTGTGACCAATGAATATTGGATTGGATGTTGCATGACCAATGAATGTGGGATGACCAATGAATGTTGGATTGAATGTTAGATGACCAATGAATGTGGGATGACCAATGCATATTGGATTGAATGTTAGATGACCAATGAATGTGGAATGACCAATGAATGTTGGATTGAATGTTAGATGACCAATGAATGTGGGATGACCAATGAATGTTGGATTGAATGTCATATGACCAATGAATGTTGGATGACCGATGAATGTTGGATTAAATGTTAGATGACCAATGAATGTTGTGACCAATGAATGTTGGATTGGATGTCGCATGACCAATGAATGTGGGATGACCAATGAATGTTGTATGACCAATAAATTCTGGATGACCTGAATGCATGTTGGATGACCAATGAATGTTGGATGACCAATGCATGTTGCATTACAAATGAATGTTGGATGACCTTTACACTGATGGACAGATAGAAGTCAAGGTCAGAAAAGAAGTTTCCCTATCTCCAAAAAGTAGAAGCCCATCTGTGTGAAAGCTTCACTTACTCTTCGTCCATTTTTTCCAATCTAAAAATTAGCAGATTGAGGTATAATAAATTGCATAATGAAAAATAACATGCTCAAAAGTGCACCCCAAACCTACACAAATTTCAAAGATGGTGAGAGTTTCATTTTTTTATATTTTTTTATAAAAGTGACAAACAACAATTAAAACAAATCATTTAAAACTATTACGATTCATAATATTATGATCTTCTTTTTCGGAAAATAAATGTGATAATAACATGCTTGCAATAATTGCAAATACTTTCTCACACTTTTGACCTAGAAGAACTAACAATTTCTTTATAAAAAAAAAATTAATCAAGCTAAGGGTATTATCTATTATTAATGTCAGGATTTATTGTATTGGATTATCATATTAGAATTAACAAAGCTTAAGATTCCTCTACTGTGTTTCAACAACGTCGTTATAGTGTCCGCCCAGTGAAAACTTACACAAAGAGGTGCATTGTAATTTAAAACTTGGGGTGTGTAACACAAGTATTTTCCTACTGAGTAAAGGTTTTGTTTTAGGCCGGTATGTTTAAATGTAATTAAGCACTGGTCTATTGTTTTATTCCCTTGTATTCAAACATTTTTAACAGTGCATGCTTAACCCTTGAGACGGTTTAATTTTATTTTAAAGGGGATAAATCAGGTTTTGCATGGGGATCTAGGGGTCTGACATAAAATTGAAAAATAATGATATTCTATACAGGGCCCAATTTATTATACTAGTATACTTTCCAGTGAAATAGTGAATTTCATGATTAAAATAAAACCTTATATTGTCATTGTTTATATTTCACATGTGAAATACCGAAAATGCCGATGTTAACGTTGTTGACGTTATTGACTTCATTGTTTTTTCTGCATTATTATTAAGTTTCAAGGTTGTGAGTATATATAAATAGAATATTTGTTGGTTTGTCGTGAATATATAGGATTTATTTTCATCTCGAAGTGAGAAAACGCGTATATTTTCACTCATGCTAAAGCACTCGTGAAAATATGTTTTCTCACTTTTCGATGAAAATAAATCCTATATTCACTCCAAACAAACAAATATCCTCTATTTATTAATGAGGAAATTCATATTGCATAG